>VTPC01001626.1:45312-59536 GCA_011009095.1 Ignelater luminosus
CACTTTAATTACTGCAGTTTTATTTATGGTCCTTGCTTAGAAATGTATGATAAAAATCGCATACAGAAGGTTCAAAACTGGTGTTGTCGATTCATCTGCAATCTACGGAAATATGATCATGTATCTAAAAGCATTAGCGAGCTCAAATGGCTGAAAATGGAAAATCATTGGAAATACCAGTTGGGTTCGTATACACATGCTCTATTAACTTCCATGCAGCCATCTGCTAGCCTTTCTGACAGATTGGTCATTAGGTCTCAAATTCATTCTGCAAACATTCGTAATAAAGGTATGCTCACAATACCGCAGCATTCAACAACCTTGTTTCGCGCAGAGGATTTACTTATAATGCTGTCTCAGTATATAACTCGATTCCCTCTCACATAAAAAATCTTGGTCTAAATAGATTTAAAAGCTCCTTAAAAAATCATTTTTTGAGTCTGCAATAACCACCATGCGTATGTCTAACTACCTAAATCAGAACAAATTAAATCAGAACAAATTAACTTAATCTTTATGTGCTATTTTTATATATTTTGCGTAGTCTCCTGGTTAAATACAGTAGCCAGTGGCTAGATTTCGCCAGGAGGCTACAGATATTGTATTTTTCTTTTTATATTATTTTTAATAAAGGCGATTATTATTATTATTAATATTAATTGAATAAGATTTAAAATTGTTAATTTTGTTTACACAACGGTACACCGAAGCAACATTTGGTCGGATCCGAGTCGGATTCAGCTACTAATAGAAGTGATCACGTGGCGAACACACCGACTTCGATCAAGTGTACAAAGGCATTAAAGGAAGTAACGGTATGTCAGAATTCTTTCATTAAGTCCTAGATTCATTAAAAAATTCCTTATTTAATAGAAGAACCTTAAACTGTTGCCACATTGTGCATAAATTACAAAATGGGGAATAAGGATAGTTTAGTGTAATCACGCAAGGTTTATCAATCATCACTAACAAAACTAAACAATTATATAACCGTTTATGATAAAGCACCCCCGGAAAACAAAAACGTAAATGAAATTCGTGCACGAGAAGTTAAATTAGATGAGTTGCGGGACAAATACGATAAAGTTCAAACAGAACTTGAAACGTTAGACTTGAACACACAGTAATGATAGAGATGAGTTCGAAGCTAAATTTTTCACTACTCAAGTCCTGTATGACGATCGGTTGACCCACAATTCACGAAGTAAAAGTGAAATTTTCAGCAGCAGCAAGGCAGAAAACAAAGCAAATACAAAGCAGACTCTGCTAGAGTTTAAGATCGAAACGTTCTCAGGAAATTATATAAATTGGGTCAATCTTAAAGATATGTTGATGTCTTTGGTTCACGAAAACGCAGAGATCCCAAACATACAAAAATTGTGTTTAGCGTGTGAAGCCGCACAAGTCATAGCATCAGTTACTAATAACGCAGTTAGCTATGATGTGGCATGGAAATTATTACTTTGAGAAACCTATGATAATTATTTAATTATAAACAATCACTTGAATAATGTTATTAATATCTAAAGCATTTCAAAACTCACTGCTAAAGCTTTAAATCACGTAATTCTTAATACGGAGCAACATTTAGGGCCGTTAGAGAATCTACTTCGGTCTCTTAAATCATGGAATCCCATAATCATATTTTTAATCTCACAGAAATTAAGACAATGGCACGCAAAATCAATGGGAACTACAAATAACAAAAAAAACAAGATGCCCACACTTGGGGAATTTTACGAATTTTCGGAAAATAGGTGTCGAGCAAACCACGTCTCTCAGACTTCACAAAATTTAGCTCTCGTACGCTTAAACAGACACAAAACATCAAATAATTATATATCTTGTTCTAAAGTGCACACGGATAGAATAAATCAAAGGTTTTCTAAGGTCTGTAGTCAACAAACAAATCATGGTTTATAGAAGTGTAAGGCCTTTCTACAAGGTGACACTAATAAAAGAATAGAAATCGCTAAGCAATCGGAGTTTGTTTTACTTGTTTCAAAACTAATCATAATGCAAATACCTGTGTGGAAACAACCTGCAAAAAAATGTCGACGACACAACACTTTACTCCACCGCGAAGAAATCAATGCAATGGTAATGCCTAAAACCCAGGATAGCATTGGCTCTAACATTCAGGACTATTCAGAACAATCTGTATCTAACATTCATTCTTTTCCAAGCGCGGTAGTGTATAAGAAAGAAATTCATGAAAATCTCATACCTACGATGCTGTTGCATAATTGTCGAGCTCTTCTAGATCAGGGCTCACCAAGTTGTTTTATTTTAACATAGTTTAGTGCAGCATTTAAATCTAAAGATAAAATCATGTCAAACTAGAGTAAGTGGAATAGAAGGTAATGGTAATGACGTGAAAAGTTTGTCAGAGGTAATCGTGTATTCGTACGACAGCAGCTTCTTTTAGATAACATTGCAAATTATTTGCCTAACAAAACGGTAGACATGAGAAATATGCTCATACCAGCAGGTACTACACTATCAGAGCCATACTTTCACGAACAAGGATAAATACATATGCTTTTAGGAGCAGAGGTAATTCCCGAAGTTTTGCTCCCTGGTATTTATAAAATTCCTACTATATACTCTGTACTAAAACAAATAATTTTGGGGTAGGTTATTTCTGGTCAGATGCCTACTGTAGATCAAACCCCGATTCTTAGATCACAGTCATTATGTGTTACACAATCACAGCTACCTCCAACAAAGAAAGCAAGATATTGCGAAGAAAACTTTCTCGTAATAACCACAAGAAATAGTTAAGGTCGTTTCATGGCAAATCTACCAGTTTCGGGCTATCCCAACGAAATGGGCGACACATTCAAAATGGCTTATAAGCGTTTTTATTCATTGGAATAAAAATTACAAAACGATAGGCAATTGTATGATAAATACAGGGACTTCATGCATGAATATCTAGAATTAGAGCATATGGAGAAATTATCGCAATCTGAAACCGAAAACTCTATACCACATTTACATTACTATCTACCTCACCACGCAGTATTTAAATAATCAAATATCACCTCATTACGAGTAGTATTTGATGCAAGTGCAAAGGGATCGAAAGGGAAATCAATAAATAATATATTCATTTCGGGACCTACCATATAACAAAATTTATTATCTATAATTATACGATTTCGTACATATCGTGTTGCATTTTCTGCCCACATACAAAAAAATGTTTAGAATGATCTTAGTTAACTGAGAACAAACACATTTACAACTCATATTATGGCGCAATAACCCACAAGAGCCCCTACAATGTTTTAAACTCAAAACTGTCAGTTACAGTACTAGTTGCGCACTTTATTTAGGAACTAAATGTTTCCAGCATCTTGCCAATGTAGGAGATCGTTTTCCACTAGTAGCTTCAATTTTTGTCAGAGACTTTTATATGGACGATGTACTTTCCGGTGCAAATGGTTTACAGGAAACTTTAGAAATTCAGAAACAATTAATCGAATTGTTAAAATTAAGAGGCTCTCATCAGGAAAAATGGTGTTCAAATTGAAAAGTTATGCTAGAATCCGTAAAGCCGGAAGATCGCAAAGCAAGTCTACCGTTGCAAACTGGTGATAGAAACCTTATTAAAGCTTTAGGCTTGCTTTAGTGCTCTAAGGACGACGTTTTCAAATTTGCCATCAACATCGAAACAGAAAACACAAATAATGTGTTCTGTACGAAACGTCCTGTTGTAATTCGAGCAAAGTTATTTATGCAGGAACTTTGGAACCTGCATATAGCTTGGGATGATAGATTATCAGAAGAATTCACGAGTTGCTGGCTCAAGTTTAGAGATCAGTTTGTGCAAATTAAGGAACTATACGTACCATGTAGAGTAATTAATGTAGATAGTTATGAATTTTTAGAAATATACGGATTTTGTGATAGCTTGCAAGTAGCATACGGTGCATGTCTTTATTTAAAAGCAATAAATAGTGCGAGCGGTGTTTTAGTAAAAATCATTTGCGTAAAGTCGCGTGTCGCTTCCATAAAGCTAACCTCCATACCGCGACTAGAACTATGTGCAGCTTAATCTCTTTCGAGATTAATAAAATAAATCTTACCGATCCTTAATTTAAACATTTTAAGAGTTACCTTATAGAGCGATTCCACGATAGTTTTAGCCTGGTTAAAAGCAAACCCAAATAATTAGCTACCATCTGTAGCAAACAGAGTAACCGAAATTTACGAATTGACATCCGAGTTCGAGTGGAATTATATCTCAACTAATAAAAAGCCCCGAAGATAAATAACAAGAGGTTTACATAGATTCACAAAGTTTAAAAACGTCCTTATTATGATGGTATGGTCCTGGGTTCTTACTAAATGCCAAAATAAATTTACTTAATATTTCGATAGTCCCACTTGATTCAAACATTTCAGAAAGACGAAAACAGTTCAATACAATTCTTACTACTGCAGTAGATCTAAGCTTAGTTCATAAATTCTCTTTCTTCAATAAATTATGCCACGTTGTTGCGTAT
Organism: Ignelater luminosus; assembly: GCA_011009095.1. Taxonomy (NCBI): domain Eukaryota; kingdom Metazoa; phylum Arthropoda; class Insecta; order Coleoptera; family Elateridae; genus Ignelater; species Ignelater luminosus. Next base: position 49,827 of record VTPC01001626.1, read on the forward strand.
TGTTTACGTTTTACTGCAAGTTTGAAATTATTAGTAAAACTCGTGCGGAAGGAAAGTTTTTCCGGAGAAATCTACTTTTTAGAAGATAATAAAGATCTGGCAACAAAAAATCCAATTTTGTCTTTGAATCCATTCTTGAATGTCGACAAGATTTTACCCGTAGGAGGTCGATTGACTAATTTAAGTCTACCTTACTTTACTAAACATCCCATAACTTTATCCAATCATCACCTCACAGACCTTATAATATTTAGTAAAGGTACACGAAAGACTGTTACATGCAGGTGTTAAATAGCATTAGTAACAGGTATTGGTCAGGATATATTATAATGCAGGACCTAAACTACTACGCAAGACAAAATTTCGTAATGAAGAAACTGCTAAGTGTTACATAGCAATTTTTGTTTGTTTGGCGACTAAGACCGTGCACATGGAATTATTTAGTATCAGCTTGTGATAATGCACATTAACTTTCGAGGTGCTTCTCGCGAACTATCGGAGTTGTAAAATTTTCTGATGACTAATAACAAACATCTTAACTACCGAAGGCATTCAATTTCACTTTATACCTCCACATTTCGGTGGAATTTGGGAATCTAACGTTAAGTCCAATAAACATCATTAAAACAAGTTTTAGGTAATGTAAAATTAAAATATGAGAAAATGAGAAAATGAGAACGACCTTAGCACAAGCAGAAGCATGTTTGAATTCACGCCCATTAATACCACTTACCTCAGAAACAGATCTCCTACACATATCAGTACTTACACCTGCTCACTTTCTAGTTGGTGAACCCCTTACTGCAATTCCAGAACCTGATCTGACTCGTCAGACCACCAATAAACTTACAGGCTGGCAATTGGTACAGAAGTTGACGCAGAAAATTTGAATATATAAGCACACTGCAGCAAAGGAAACAATAGACAAAAAGCAACCCAATTTTCAGATTGGAAACGTCCTCCTCCTCCTCAAGAAAAACACACCACCTCAAACATGAAAGTTAGCAAAGGTAGAAGAGCTTCATCCTGGAAAGGACTCGTGCTGGTGGTCCCAATTCAAATGGGCAATGGACACTGTACGAGCAGTCTTCCCATTTTGGCGGGCCTAGTATGTTCCGATGGAACCACCCTTAGAATTGCAATGGTAGTTTTAAGCCAGCACGAGAGCGCATCTCTCTTATTATACTTGCATAATGTTAATATTACTTGAACAAAGGTTTAAAATTATTAATTTTGTCGATCCTTCGAAGCAACACCTCTTGTTAATAATGAGTCTATAAACCTTATCACTGTTGCATCTTTTTCTGCATTAAGACGTATATGATCTTGATGCTGTTATTTAGAACAAATTTATCCCATCATGAGTTTTACCTTGCAACATACCTTCACAATCTCTTATTTAGAGTTTACTGAATAATGGTTCAACTTAATGTTTTCTAAATTCCGTAGCTGCATAACTCAAAAATCTGCTTCTCCTTGCTTATTATTCGAGGTCATTTTTTGTCCATAAAATCTTTTACTTTAAGGTCATTTTTAAGTCTTAAAAGATTCTTAATTTTGGAAGACAAAAAACAAAATACCTACCTTACAACTTCTTTAAAGAACTTGAAGATCCTAAAAGTATTTAATTTGTCAAAAGAACAAAACCCAGAAATTATAGATATTGCTGTACAACATTACCCACTTACCATTTTTAAAGATATATCTTTCCAGGTAATCAGAAGTCGTGTCAGTTACCAAACCAAAAAAAAAATTCAATTTGCAACTTCTTTAATCATTACAATAGATTAGAGTTATACAATCGGAGTCTAATTTCGTTGAAGTCTTTGTCTAATTACTGTACTCTCCACTCCTCACCCTACATCTTCCACAAGCGAATGGATAAGTGAAGCGTTGGCTTTAAAGCCTTAAAGTGTTATTCATACTGCGGTATAGTGGACAGACTTCTTAAGCAGCAATAAACACTTAATTCATATTACTAAACACTCTTGTAATGCTTTTTAAATGAATGCAGGTAGGTCCTTCTTATAAGTGAAGTTTAAATTTACAGCCACTTGTAAAACCAATCGACCATAGTAAGCGTAGCTTGAAGCGCCGTCCACTATATCTATATAAATTTATAATAGCTATTAAAGTTCAGAAAGTTATGTGATGGTTGGGGGTAATATTCGTTCTTCTAATGGAACGCCACTCAGTATTTTGAAGAAGTCTAACTGTGCTTTTGCCTCTCTCTCCTAATCCCAACTGTTGAATGAGATTTTACGGTAAGTATAAGTGCTCTTCGGTTCAGTGAGAGTACATCTTTAGTTTGAAAAATATCTTAGAATTTGCTTTCAAGTAATATTCATACCTACTTAATGCGTAAGAGGAACAGTTCCCTTTATTTTAAAACAAAGAAAGAATATTGGGGTAGAGAAAACACAAAATAATCTAAGTTTTAGAGCTTCCAAGAACAAATGTACGTTTTAGATATAACTCAAGTAAATTCAGCATAGAGATTATCTCGAACAATGCAAATCAATTCGTTCGAGAAGATAAGTAAGATCTCCCAAACATTGTAAGAGGAGAATGACAATCTTTTCTATTTATTACTATATACACAGGGATTAGAAAGTTTAAGTATGGCATAAATTTAATAAAATTTCCTTCATAAATACCACAGGAAATGGAAATCCTTAAGATATTTGTAAGATCACGAATAAAAATCAGACATCTTTATTGGCACCGAAATGGAAAAAACACATTCAGATATTTTTGTTGTTATTGTATCTTGTTAGGCATTTCTGCAAAAATTAAGAAAAATGACTTTTACTTAAGTTTATATCGTAAAATTCAGAAATAGGTACTTCTAAAATTAATAACGTTTTCTGTATTGTGTATATTTCCGACTTTGGGCGTTTTAGTTTAATAGAAACTAAAGTGAAGCCTGATGGTAATATCTAGTAGAAATAACAACCGTAAATATTTATTTATAACTCAAGTTTACTACTTATCTACTATCTAAAAAGGGTTTGTTTGATGTTTCCGTTCATGCTTTCATAAGACAATATTACCAAATAGGATTAAGAGGAATTATCTGTGAATGTTCAGAAGCTACATAGATTGTCGTCCTTTATCACTATGTTATACCTATTACATAAGGGCTTAATCTCTGAATATTCATGTCTGCACACATTAAATTATACTAGACAGAATCCTCATTACTCATTAGTAAATATGGATCTAGTAGGTTTCCCTGACGTGGTAGACAGAATTATATACAAAATAATTATGTACAAGATTGCAATCAAACTGCAGAGCTATATCTCTTCTTCTATATTACCTATAATTTCAAAGTTTCGTTGGAATGTTAACATCGAAATAAATGTCGGTTAATGCACATAATTGAGATTATTACTTCATTTGTGTTCTATTCACTATGAGAAAATTAGATGTATTTCAATTAGTTTCATACTACGTAAAATATTACAACTTGTAAGCCAGAAATCTCTAACTATCGCCTTATCGAGCATCGGTGGTTCAGTGAGTGGTAGAATGGTCGCCTGCCACGCGGGCGGCCCGGGTTCGATTCTCGGCCGATGCAAAATCTTTTTTTAATTTTTGAAGATATAAATTCTAATTAGAAATAGTAATTAAATACTAGAATATTTTGAAAAACACCTGACACACGTCGTAACGTTATTTTTTGTGCAAAAACGTAATAGCGTCGAACGGGTACCATTTTATAGAAAAAGAATATTGTCAGCGTAATAAAGATCGCTGATATAATCCATTTTCACCGTATTACAAAATTAGCACAACGAATAAACTTCCATAAATCGTGAAAAATAACGTCACATCCTATTTGTATTTTCATCTCACGTGTATTTTGCAAAATACTATATTAAATTAGTCATGTCTGCGTTTATTTTCTTAAGGCAGCTTCTAACTTTCAGGTTTACTTATATTACATTTCAGAACATTTCTTACTACGAATTATTATAAATTAATTATTTAAAATCTTGTTTCAAAGACAATTTTTGTGAAACCAAATAAGACGTAATACTCTAGAAAATACATGCACAGTGACCTTGAGAATGTTTAGCAAAAATTACTAAGCATCGGTGGTTCAGTGGTAGAATGCTCGCCTGCCACGCGGGCGGCCCGGGTTCGATTCCCGGCCGATGCAAATCGTTTTGTTGTGGTTGATAAAATTTTTGTTTTATGAACATTTCTAGGTTGAAAAAGAAAAACACCAAAGTTGATTGATTTCAACAATTCTGTAATGCGAAGTTGCATTTTTCTAAAAGTAAGTTACACGAAAGAAGATATCCAGAGCATTCAAAATAATTAGTCAACGTGAATAAGGCAGTAATCATTCTAAAAATAAAACATACTAATAAAATTATGAGGGCCAGCCTAGCTCCCAAGGGTAGCCATATTTCAGGGGCAGACAAAATTTAAAACCAATAAAAAACTTTTAATGATTTTACATTGAATAGAAATAATAAATGTCTAAAAACTTCTAGACGATATGAATTATACTTAATAAAGTCATTTTTCCTGATGAAATGAAAACATGTTTCATTAATTTATGTGTCTGTTAAAGAAATTTGAAACAAAAACGACAAGGCTGTAAAGTTTTTAATAACAGGTCCATTTATGTAGGAAGTATAATAAATATGAAGTTCCAGTAGTTCTTGCACATAGGGCTAATACAGCTTCTTCAAAGTTTGTTACTATTTCTGTTGCATGAGAAAGCCAGGGGTGACATAACCACCAAGGCAGCTGGAATCGCTGTCTGGGGCTGGTATCTCTAAGGGCCAGCAGACCAAGAAAAACTTGAAGGTCCAGAAAAGTCCAGGGCTTTATAAGAACCTGAACGATTGGGAGAATTTGGGATTCTACAAAGATAGAAAACCTGAATAATCCAGCACTCTGCAAAACTACAAATAACCATGACAATTCAGAAACATGAATTTAGAAATGTATAACGGCCTCGCAAAGATATGAAATTTACCGAAACATCAGGATACACGAAAAAGTGTATATAAGAAGACAATATTTAATAACCTTTTAAGAAATGTATTAAACACCAAGATGAAAAGTCATTGTTATCGGACCACAGTTTTTATTAAACTTTAGAAATAAGAATTTATCAGCAAACATAAATAGTTTTTCATTTGCTCTTTTTTTTAGCTTGGATAATACCTTTTGAATGAATGAATGATACCAACGCGACTTTCAAAATTTATATAGGATATTCTCCATCTTGGTCTGCCAGGCAATGGTAAAGAGGTTCTTCTAATTCTTATGTTTAATGCTTGACTCTACTATAAGGGATCGTAGAGTTTTAATTTGTGATGTTAAACCGTCATGGGATCACGTGAAGAGCACGCGTGTTGTGTTTAGAATGATATAATCTTTCTTTCTAAATGATTTTTAATAATTTAACCCCGAAAAGCAGCGTTGCAAAGTCCACTTACTATATGTAAGCATCGTTGAGATATCTTTTTACAGTTTTTCTTATTTGTTTTATGGACAAAAATTGAGTAAGCCATGCAATTAAGGTTCGTGGGCGCCCAAAGCTCAGGTCATAGAGGTCTTGTCAGGAAGGTGGTCCTGGTTAAAATAAATCATTTCTAGAGGTTCTGGGTATTTAAAGAATTAATTTAGATTCTGCAGGAGCCGGAAATTAGAAGAACTTTTTTTCTTACTATAGATTCTCCATTGGATATGTTCAAGGCAACTTTCTTCTACCTTACCTAGCACAGCAATTGCTATTCAAATTTCTGTTATGTAGCTGTCAGTGAATATAGCAACGCTTGAAAGGAGGTTTTCAAAACCCAAACTTAATTAAAATCATTTAAGAACTACCATACAATATGTGGAGCATTAGAAAGGATTTATGAGATTCCACACTTACACATCTTCCCATCAGCACGTTACCTAAAGAGTTCTGGATTCTTATATCAAATTATGGATAGACATTGGGAAAAGACTGTGTGTACTGGCAGGAGATCATTCACATCACATGATTACCGATGCAATACACACCGATAAATAAATATTTTGCAGGGCGTTTGTAGATATTGCGCAGTCAAAATTCGGAATCTATCTGGAGACGATTTAAAATGAAATTTGCTTGAGTGATGCAATACCGTTTATCCTCATCAACGTAACGACATAAAATAAAAGTCAGTAAGGAAAACAGTTTGCATAAAATAAAAACACTTCTATCGCTAGATTTTGGTCATTTAGTAATGGCTACTTCACAAAATTCTATTTAATTTCAATTTACCTCTTCTAAGTAAAAAAACTTAAATTAACTAATAACTGACTTTTCCAGAGTTTCAAGTTTCTATGTATGATGCACCAATCTATGAAGATTCCTGTCTGGTATTATGTCAAGGGGACTGAAATTTAATAAAATCAGCAAAGTACTCACCAACTTGGTATTAAATAAAAAATCTTCTAAGATTAATGTTTGGTGAGATGTCTTATATGATTATTTCGCGAACTTTTGCTAGTATGAAAAAAAGAAAAGTTATACCAAGAAGCTACTCTAGGGACTGCTATAAAGCATTCAAACCAAAATTTAAAATAAAACTTTAATATTTGGCGTTTGTAATTTTTACAAGTTTAGGATTGACATAAATCTTTCGAACTAGTCTCAATCACTTGCCTGATAGTAGTAAGTACAGTTGTGGAAGGAAGAACACCAAAGCTGTATGCCAACAATACAACTTTATTGTTTCTATTTTAATTTCAGTATGTGGTGTCAAAATATGACTACCTTCTTTTTGATCTTCAATTTTCTGCTCGTATGTACATTTTTCAACTGTCAGATATTTGATCCCACGGAAAGTTCTTGGGTGACAAAAATTTACATTCCAGCTTTCAAAGGAGATCCTATGAAGGTTTAGATGTGGCTTATTAAAACGTCGTAATCGACAGATAAGAGAAAGAGATCCAAATCTGGGAAACACAAGAAATGCCGAATACTTAGAAAGAATTTCTAATTTTCTCAATATTCAAAAAAGGAAACAGAGTAAACCAAAAATTACCTGGGGATCGCACTATTAGACGTCACATACAAAATATTAGCGTTGGTAATAAGCCATAGTTTATAAAAATACACGAAAGGAAAGCTCGGAGAGTACCAGGGGAGTTTAGAAAGAGGGACAATCGACCAAATTTTCACTTTGAAACAAATTATGACAGGAAGTTATGAATATGATGTTCCGACACATTTGCTCTTCGTGGATTTTAAAAAAACCTATACGATACGGTAAATAGGATAAAACTGATAAATACGTTAAGAGAATTGGAGATCCCCAAAAAGCTAATAAACTTAATAAAAATGCAACTGAAAAACGTAGTAAATAGGGTGAGAGTCAAAGGAAGAACATAACAAGGACTAAGACAAGGAGACTCGCTATCGACAACTCTATTTAACCTAGTTCTAGAGAACATAATAAGGAAAAGCAAGATAAACAGAAGTGAACTACTATTGAACAAAAGATACCAGTGCTTAGCGTACGCCAACGATATCGCCATATTAGCAAGAAGTAGAGAAGAGTTGGTGCAAGTAACAGCACGACAGGTGAAAGCTACAGAAGAGAAAAAATTGAGATTCAATATAAAAAAATCAAATACATTGAATTAAAGAACAGACCCGGACGCAAAAACAAAAACAACTTTAAGGTGTGTACACAAGAAGGAACAAAAATAGAATTGAATCCTTTATGTGCTTGGGAGTACTGATAGACAATAAATGCCAGGAGGGAAAAGAAGTAGAAGTGAGAATAGCCAACAGGGAGGCTTCTAAAAGATACTAAGGCCAACACTAACCTATGTACGCGAGACATGGATTATGACAAACAAAACGAGACAAAGGTTGAAAACTTGGGAGAGGAAGATACTGAGGAGAATTTTCGACAAATAGACCTGAGATGGGAAAGAAGATCGAACGAAGAACTATATGACCTATTCAATGACACAAACATAAGTAATTTCATAAAAATGAGAAGACTTCAAAGGTTGGGTCACTTAGAAAGGATGTCGGAATAAAGAGATGTAAAGCTAGTAGCATGGAAAACCTCTGAGGGTAAAAGAAAAAAGGTAGCGGTGGAAGGACATGATGGAAGATAAGACCTTGCAGAAAAACAAATTCGGGGCTGGAAGAAAAAAGCGAAAGACCGGAAAGAATGGAAGGAAATTACAAAGCTATGGGGCTAAATGGCCTGCAAACAGTTTATATGTAAATAATCCAGATAGATAGAAAATACGCAGTTGTAACGACAGGTTCATAGTTATAGGGAAGTCGGTCACTGCACAATGCTTAAAGTCTCTGAAACACCGTTACCTTAGATTTTCAAAATTATATTTATACAGAATAGTTCTGGAAGTCAGAAGAACTAGAGTGATAAGGTTATATGAGGATGCAACCTCCAATGTAGGTGATGCCCAGAAATACTGCTATACTAATTACAATAAGAGAAATGCAGACATTTGTTTGCGTTATAAATACAAATTTCTAAGCCATGTATGTAGAGAGTTAAAAAGGAAAATGAATAACTCTACCTATTCAGCATTTTGGCAATCGTGTGCCTTCTCCTGGAATAAAGACTGCATATGTCAGCATTATGTAATAGGGTACCTGTTCTATTTTATAACAACATGTATGGATATACACCTAAGTTGCTGAACAAATGCTTTCTTTCAATGTGCTGAAATGACTCGATTAAATTAAACTTGTAGCTCAAAATACTTTTTTAGTGAGTCCAGTATACTGTCATCTTGTTCACCTTTTATTCGTAGAATTTGACGAACAACGTTAACTTTTAAAATTCTGATGCAAATAAAGCTGTCTCGAGAGCTCTGCGAGTTCTCTCCTACTGACTATCCGTGCCGCCTTTTTGAAATTCTCTTTTTTAACTTCTTATAAAGATTGCGTTTTGAACTCAAAAGCCTACAATGGCTAATTGACGGTTAGCATTGAGCGATAAAAACTTTTAGTGGAAGTTGTCGCGGCCCTCAATAGACTTTCCATTACATACTACAGTTTCGAGTGAATCAATTTAGCAACAACAACTTTGAAGCACATAATAACAGCACCATGATTTACTTTATTTTTACAAGGCAAATTCCAGCATATTTCATGCTGTTATGCTAACATAAGTCAAGTAGACCGACGATCCAGCAGGAGGGTGCAGTTATGTAGTAGTACATACATGCACTGGCATACAAACATTCGTTTGCTTAGGTTTGTTTTCAGGTGTGGTTCAGGAGAGAGGGATACAGTTAAACTCGTACAGCTTTACCGTTCTCTAGAATTTTTATATTTTTCCAGCATTCCTTCTTTTTTCTTTTGAAAACAGACCATAGTCTAAAAGATTAAAAGTCTCTAGCAAAAATACAGCTGCTGCGTCGTAGAAGTGACATAGAAAAACCCGACGAAGAAATATTTTGACGAAGACCATAATTTTGCCCATTTGCCCATAGATTTTGGTGGAAAGCTGAACTGAACTTAAAATGACAATCGTACCATCAGACCATCAACTATGTAAAATTCTAAGTGGTTTTTCATCGACGTTAAGAAAGTTCAACTGACCAGCTCGTAAAGCTTTTTGGAGAACCAATGAATTACATCCAGCTATTGAAAAACAGTTTTCGATTTTCGTGTGTTTTGATTTGCTAGTCTGAAAGCCTTTACCTTCCTCTTTTCG
>VTPC01001627.1:0-14623 GCA_011009095.1 Ignelater luminosus
AACTAATTATAGTGAATTCCGAAAAAATAAACATATTACAGCCACACAGTGGCAAATAAGAAGAACACTTTCCATTTTTTTTATCTAACGCCGCTTTTGTTTGTCTTATTATTGAATGTGTATACACAGTTTTAAGATATTGTGACCAATTATTTCAGATGCAAGTAGAAAGTGTTAATTTTATTTGTTGATTGGATAGAATAATCATACATTACAATGATTACAACCTAACATCACCTAATGACAGTGGAAAGCTACAGAGGGCGAGGCCAACGGCTATTTACAGCAGGGGCACTTTTTAACTCCCTTATATATATGCAACCCAGCAAGCAGTAGTTGCAGAATGCATCGCTTACCTTTATACTGATATTTAGTTATAAATATTTTAAATTCTAAAAATGCAATGTCCATGTAATTTATTAGAACCATTCTTAAATTAGTTTTTTTTACATTAAATAAAAAAATAAAAAAATTGTTTATTACGTTTTGATGCTAGTGACAAGTATTGTATTCAAAAAGTACAAAATTGGTTTACATGCAATTTAAATTGTTAAGATCATGTTTTCACAAAAAAATAATGAACTTGGTTGGCTAAACGTGGAAAATCGTTGGAACTATCAATTAGCATAATTCATATATTCTCTTAATAGAATATTTAAATTTTTTTCTACATCTCTTAATTCTGAATTAATGTCTAGAACACAAGTTCATTCGTTGAATACCAGAGGCGCATCTTTACAATGCCCTACCACTTAACTACCTTATTTCAAAGAAGTTTTAGTTAGATATAATGCAGTTAAGTTTTACAACTCCATTCGCCCGAATACCAAAACTAAATTTAGATTCTTTTAAACAATAATGGTTAAACCATTCATTATTATAAAATCAATAAAAAATATTCTTTAACTTCATAACATACCAATCTACAGTTTTAGCTTTCATTGACCAAATTATAGTTATTTATTGTAAGTGTTTTAGACAGCGTTTTATTCACGTAAGAATGTTTAAACGCGAGAGCGCAGTTCGACCGTTTAATTTTCTTATGTGAATAAAACGCGACTAAAAGAGGAATGCAATACAACGTTTTATCCACAATCACAAAAACTGTACCAGATGTTACGATTTCCAAAAATGTCGAGAAAAAGACGCGCATCAATGACAACGAAGTCAAAATAACAAACGGGGATCTGTGTGTTACTTTAAATATAAATGTTAATGTCAATAAGTAATTATGCAATAAATTTAAATGATCTGTATTAATTATTCTTCCATTTTAGTAGTAGGGGATAAAATGTTAGTTAAAACGGTTCATAAGTGTGGATAAAAATCCAATTATAAGTTGATTGTGGATAAAATTAATTTATTGTTCTATTATTTTACATGTTGTCTTGGTTAAATAAAATTGGATTTGGCTAGAGGACGTGCAGTTTTATAGCGTGTGTAATCGTATTAATGATAATAAAAGACAATAATATGAGACATAGTTTAAGCATATTTTTATTTCCACCAAATAAACTATTACTAATATACATGATCACATGTCAAACGTAAAATCACGGAAAACGAAAGCAAAAACTCACGAGCACGTGTAATAACAGCACGATGTACTCAGGGCCGGACTAATATCTTCAGGGGCCCTAAGCACTGCACTTTGTGGGGGCCCCACAATCCCACCTAACACACACACGTACACGCAGGGACTCACGTACGCGCGCACTCACGAACGCATTATTAATTGCGAGAAAGATCGTTCTGCGAAGCAATTCGTAATCGTCAAGATCAAGAAAATACGAAGTGCAATCTCTGAGTTCGGAACTACAAATTGTTCCTTATAGTTTACAATTACTGTGGCGTAAACGATTCAAAAAATACATTTACGCGATAAATTAAGCGGACTGTAAATAATAATAATGATGGTTACTTACCTTTGAAGAGGGGCTCGTAAAGTTGAGGAATTGGGACCAAGATACAGGATCGAACACACAGTGTAAAACAAAAATTATCGAAATTAATACAATAACCCGGGGTGCGCGTTACTTGGACTTGCACAACATGTGTATTCTTGGGAGGCAAAAGTACAACTCTTTTAGGGATGTGGATTTTTAAAATAAGAATGGACTGTAGGAGGTGGGGCTGAAAGAAGCTATTATATTTACAGTCCATTTCATGAAAAAAAGGTTTTTTTTTTCTTAGCAAACAGAGACGAAACTTAAGTAAGGTTAATTAATTAAAATAAACAAAATTATATATGGATACTAATATGTATTTACAACTAAACTTAACAATTACATTGTAGCATCAGTTGATGTAAATCATCGTCATCGTTATATTTTCATTTTCTTTCATTTTTGGGCGCATGTAATAATAAAATTGTTGTACTTCGTTACTCAGATTTTTACTTCAGTTTTCAGAAAAATCCCACAATCTGGGAAATGGCTTGAAAAGCCGCCGGCCGAGCACAAGTCCCCTTAGTACATCTACAATTATTAAAAAAGCTTGTCAAGAATAACAACACTGGTAATTCATAATATACTTACACATTTCAAATAAGTAACTATTAAAACTATTTGTTTCGTTATGTTAATATCAATTCATCACTCTTCTTTGAAGAGGATCAGCACAAATATTTAACTTTGCACAACATAACCTTTTGTATTCGTTGGTGTCAACGGTGTCAACATTGGTACCGTTGGTACGCATCAACACATGAACGACAGTATTCATTATGGCGGGTACTTTAAAGTTAAATTTTGAATTTAAATGTTTTTATTAAGCAAATAATTACAATGAAATTAGTTAACATAATTTATAATTATATTTTAAAAATACTTTGTCTATCTCCAGAAAAAGTTTAACAAATTTTTTTATATATTTATGAATTAAAAAAATATATAATAAAATTTCCGGGGGCCCTAAGCACGTGCTTAGTCTGCTTATGCATTAGTCCAGCCCTGGATGTACTACATTACATAATACATACCGAGTGTGGAGTTTCAAACCCGTACATAGAACAGTGCATGGGTACTTAGATTTTTGTAATTCCTGCTCCCCAAATGAACCACAGGGGAAGTAATGGTATAAATCGATAGGGTAGAATTTCCCTCTCAGTCTGGCTTGAATTGGTAAATGGTATTATTAGAGCAAAACTCTTTACCAAATCTGATATCAGTAAATTAGTCCAATGATTATCTTAAGCAAATGTCACTTAATAAAGCTTTAATGATGCATTCTACTGTTTTTGTTTTCTGCTAGTCAAATCCATGGCAGCTCATACTAATGCCGTAGGAGTTATTGTATTATTAATTTATTTTGCTAATACTGAGCATCTTTTTTGGTTAATTTATTGGTGCCAGATTGAGAGGGACCTTCTACGCTATTGACTGATAGCATTACCTCCCCTATAGGTTCATTTGGGGAGCAGGAATTACAAAAATCTAAATCTCCATGCATTGTCCTATGTACGGGTTTGAAACTCCACACATAGTATATTACATTATACCATATTATACCCAAAGATTATACCTATAATGTTAGTAGTAGGGATGGTAGGTTTACTTGACAGGAAGCTGAAGTGTACATGTAGTTGCATATACTCAAGAGGGTTAAAAAGTGACCCTTCTGTAATTAACCGTTTGTATAGGTTTAAAGCAAGTACTGCCAATTCACTAGAACTTACTAGAGATTTTAGTGCCTTGTTTAACAAACAGTTTATTGACTTTACTATCTAGTTTGTGGTTTATCCATACTGACTAAAAAATTAAGAGCCCCATTATGTTGAAATATCATTTGTTTATTTTTGTTGTATTTAATTATTCTGCCCATTAGACATGCAATTACTTCTATAAAAGTTTTAAACACCTATAACTGTAGGCAACCATTACAAATCGGACCTAGACGTTCTATTGAAAATGCTCCTTGCATATCTACAATACCTTATGCATACCTGTATGAGTGAGCAGAAGTAAAAACAGAAATAGCTATGAAAGTTAGTGATTATAATCACTATATGCTGTTAATGCAAAGAAAACTAAGGTAAAAGGAGTAAATGAAATACTGTGTAAAGGATGAGAAACATATTCAGGAGTAACACCTGCAGTAATGATGCTCAAATCAACTCAGAAATAGAGCAAGAAAGAACAGATATATTATCACATTAACTTGAATGGTCATTTAAAAATTCAACTTCGAGTTACAGCGCAGTTATGGAAAGGACTAGAAACAAATGACTGATGGCATTGAATTCTACGTTAAAAAGTGCTAAAATGATTTTGTTCTAGCTTCAAAAATAAAGGAGTTACAGCAAATTGAAGAAATCAGCCATTTTTCACTTTTTTTCTATAGGGAAAAAACAAAAGATGGCAGCTTATTTCTGGCAAAGATAATAGAATAAACATGAAAAAAGAGGTCACAAGTACCTAAATCGTTTTCATTTATCTGCACTAATAAGAAAGTTACCTACTTAATCCAATCGAAATTGGACCATACTGTACACTCGATAAAAGGGCCACTAAAAACTGGGGTTTTTTTGATGTGCTCTACAAGTGCTCTAGACCAAATCAGATCTTACAAGATGCTACGAAATATGCAAGAGTAGTTTTTTTAATAAGTTAGCTGTCGACTTCAAAAATGATATAATTTCCTAGTTTCACAGTGGCATATCATTTTTGCACAACTGCCTGTAAAGTTGGCTTTACAACTCGTCAATGTCAAAAGTTAACAATTATAAACATTTGCAATTAATTGGACGTATCGATGTCATAATGAAATCGTTATACATTCCTATGATCTTGGCCAACTTCATCTTTTAATCTACCGTCAATGGTATACAACTATTTTATAGTTGTTCCTACCCCTTTCACACAAATTTGTAAAATAATAGATTAGTTTCTTATCACACTTTTGCAAGATATTAAAAAACAAGAAATTTTAAATGAAACTTTGATATGGTGTATCTTGGGGATAGTACATTTTTGAACCAAGACAATTGGTATTTTTTGTAGCTTTTATAGTTGAGCAGATGACTATCTGGAAAAAACCACCCTGTACTTTTCGTATGAACTATGAAAAACTATCAGATAAATGATTTATATATTTTTTTAATAATACAATTAATAATTACTTTTCTAGTTTATTCACGGATTTCCCAATTACAGGTATAGTATACTTATAAGATTTTTATTAATTTTTCATATCATCCCTACCTTAATTATCTTAAATACAAAAATTGTTTTGCAGGGTAGCAACTGATCATCCATCAATAATGAGTATGGATCCTGATTCTCTAGAGTTTGAACATCTTTCGACCCCTACAGCAGATGATAAAGATTCCGATTATTCAACCCCAGAAAAGGATTATAGTGTAGGTTCATATGCATCTCACGATTATTTAAGTGATGATAAAGTAATTTATGCACATCCTAAGGCAATAATTCTGAATCCAAAAACCAACGAGAACAAAGACAACATTTATTCTAACATTAACATTGATAATAAAGGTAAAGACATTATTAATGATATAGAAGTAAATATTCACACTATAGAAATCAATAGAAATAATATGCCAATTATTACTAAATCTGAAGAAACATTTATAGATTCATTAGAACCACTTGCAGAAATCTCAACAGCGTTTTAAACCATTTTGTTTGTTCATTTGAAATAAAAATAAAAACCAAAGATATTATTCTGAGGTGATATTAAGAGTATTATCATTTTTATAATTATATATAATATTTGTAATTTAGATTTATAATTCTTGATGGCTTTTACTTTTATGAAATTTAATAGATCTATTTGACTGATTTTGTTGTTATATGTTTGTTTGCAATACAAGAGAATTAAGAATTTTAATGATTAATCTAAGAAAAAACATTTTTATTCTGGTAATGTAGTTTAATAATATAAAAAGAGATATTTACAAATATAAATAATAATAATTGTTTTTTCATTTTCTTTTTGTTTTGTTATTAGTTTTCTTATTACTTTTAAGACGTTTCCTAACACCAAATGCACCTTCAGTATCATCATCATCACCTGCTCCTTTTTTCCTTTTGCCTTTTTTCTCTGTTAAATCTTTCATTTCCTGCAACAGAATTTATAAAGAGAATTAAAAAATCAAGGTAAGTAAAATATTGATATTTAACCAAAATTCAAGCAAGTAATACTAACCATCTTAGCTATACGATTAGCTTCAGCTGCACGTTCCTGTAAAACCATAACTTCATTTTCTTCAGTTTTGTACAATGGTAATTGCTTACCAATAAGGTGCTCTATTCTTTGATATAATTCAACGTCATACTAAAAAGGAATTGAATGATAATATAATTCTATGAAAGCAATAAGATAATAATACCTGTGTTACAAATGTGATTGCATTTCCTGAACGGCCAGCTCTTGCAGTTCTGCCAACTCGATGAATGTAATCTTTACTATGTGTTGGAATGTCGAAATTTATGACAACATCCACATGAGGAATATCCAAACCACTGTAAACAAAATTCAATATCTTGTTACAAGTTTACTATACAAAACTTTTACAAACTATAATTTTTTTTATGCTTTCCTCAGAGGTAGTGACGAAAATTTGTGCATTTATCATGTCACATTTGATCAAATATACAAACTATACATCATAGGAAATTACACGTTTAATTTTTTTAATTATAATTTAAATACTTACCGACTGGCCACATCTGTTGAGATCAAAATCGAACGATTTTTTGCTTTAAATTTAGTAAGCGCTGCCAACCTTTTATTTTGTGACATTTGGCCATGTAAAGGTACAGCTGTGAAACCCAAATTACGTAACATTAAAGCTGTTCTTATTGTATTATTACATGTGGAACAAAATATCATGAAAGTATTACCAGCCATTTCATTTAAAATATGAACTAAATAAACATCCTACAAAAAAAACTCTATTTAATACCAAAATGCATAGTAACTAATATAATTGAATTTTTACCCTTTTGGAATGACGTCACATTTTCCCTTCTTGTTTTGTCATTAATTAAACAACAGAAATAGAAAACAAAATAAGAAATAGGCACTGTGTTTATCTATCTTAGTTACTTTTAGGGTTAATAAGTTTGTTTCTGATTTAATCTAAGCCATACATAAAATTACCAGATAATGACATCCCAAAAGGGTGGAAATTGGATTTTACCAATCATACCTTAAATTTAACAGGTATAAATACGTAATACTGTTGTAGTTTGTCTACAGTTTGATATTTTGTGGAAACTTCAACTTTGACTGGTTCTTGTAGAGAAGCTCTTTGAAGCTTTTTCACCTTTTTCGTCATTGTCGCTGAGAATAACATTGTACGCCTCTCACGAGGAATAACTTTCAAAATTTTATTGACTTCTACTTCAAAATCCATGTTTAAGATTCTATCTGCTTCGTCCATAACCTGCATTAAAATAAAGCAATTCACAAAAAGTCATTCAAAGCTAAATTTGCAAACATACCAAATATTTAAGAGCTCTTAAATTGAATCCTTTTGTGTTTTCCAAATGATCTACTAATCTTCCCGGAGTAGCGATGAGAATATGTGGTTTTCTAGCTAAAACCAATGCTTGAGACATCATGTCCATTCCTCCAACTATTACAGCACATTTTACACCAACACTACAACCTAAAATTCTCTATATTGTAAAAAAAACTATATTCCATCCATCAAACAAATAATAAATTAAATCAGTAGCAACTGAATTTACACAATATTTTTAGCAGACTTAATTCCTTGACAAATGGAATTACATAACCTGAATTATTTTATACTTTTAAAATTTATGTCAAAATGACAATTATTACACTTAAACTAACATTATTATGAGAACAACATGCAGTTCAGCAATCAATCGGTACATCAACAAAATGCCAAATCAATCTGCAGTAAATAAATAAGAAATAAATATAACGTTACCTAAAGCTTCAAATTGTTCAGATATTTGAAATGCTAATTCTCTCGTTGGCGTTAAAATAAGGGCAAAATATCTCTGTGGATTTTCTAGAAGTGACTGCAAAATCGGCAGTGCAAACGCAGCCGTTTTTCCAGAACCAGTCTCTGCTAAACCAATTATATCTTTGCCTTGGAGAGCTAAAGGAATAGATTCTCGCTGAATTTTTGTTGGCGCCTTCCATTTTAATTGCTCACATGCTGTGCATAGTACATCAACCAGACCCTTTTAATACAAAACCATATTGTATAAAACAATCATTACAAATAGGATTTTCATAATTTGTTTCGATTAAAATCAGAGGTAGTGACGAATATGCTTAAAATCATGTAAAATAATCATGCATAATATATTGTATACATCATTTTAAAAATCTACTTAAATCAAAGTAAGGTTATGAAAAACACGTGTTCGCTTACCAAATCTTTCCAAGTTAATTCTTTGTCTGAATTTTCAGGTTGCTCCTTTGCCTCATTATTTTCTATGAGGGTTTCTTCAATTTCTTCATCACTTTGGTTTCCGTTCTTTTGATTTTCAGATTCCATTCTTAACAGCTTACCAGGCTTACCAGAAATTCTAGAAATTCTTCACATTCCACAAAATACTGTGACTTGCTTAAGGTCACAAAACTTATAACAGAAAAAACTCCCTAGCTTAAAATTCCCACGTCTGGTTTATATACAGTAGGCAAGCAAACAAAATTCATACACAAAGCAGATGTGTTTATATTATTTGTTAAGTAATTATTACCTAAGTATTAATTTAATAATAAAAAGTAATTATTTTTATTAAGTTGATGCTTTACAACAATACAGTTTTTTCTTAAATAATAAATGTATTTTTCTTTTAGTAGCGTACTTCCGAACTAAGCTGTACATAACTATTCAGCAAACACATGACATAGCAGTTGTACCAAGCAAAAATAAAATACAACACTAGGAAACTAAGCAGCAATAACCTCACAAAATACCCCACTCTTTTTGAACTCTGTAGATAAGGTTTAAATTCGCTTGTATACAGGTTCCTTGGGTGATCCAAATATTTTCCGTACAACGACATACGTCATCGAAAAAAGGACAAACATATACAAATTTCAATAAACTTTCTGTCGTTATCTCCTTTTATCGCCAGGTTTATAACCTGCCGGGCATCTTTTTCATGAAAACTTGCTCGCAGCCGAAAAGACGTATTTAACGCGATCAGTTTCGTGTCGTCGAATATCGAATTATTATTGAGCGCGATGCAACGCAAAAATTTGTTCTTGAGGATTTGTGAACGTTAATTGGAACGCAATGCGAGAATAAAGGTGTTTTTTATGTACGGGAAACCGCAGTGGACGGTGCGAAAAATTGTAAAATCCGAGTGTGCAGCTACCAAACCAATGTCAAAGTGCAACCGCCGAATACGCTGTGTTTTTTGTGAATAGGTGCTAAACTTTTTATTGAATCTTGTTGGTGACATGTTATTTTAGCGAAAAAAATGGCCTCAAATTCTACTTTTGAGGCTAAAGTGTTGATGTCCAAGGGAAAACGTGCAGCGGCCGCTTACATTCACGCTGACTGCTCCCAAAGAATGAATACAAAGCATCTAAATGAAGTTCTAGATAATCTATTAAATCCAGCTAAAGCAATAAATGAATGGGAAACGATAGAGTGGTGCAAATGGCTTATGGCTGGGGGTAAAACTCCAGACGAATTTTCCAGCACAGGTAACGTGACATTTACCTTGTCAATGGCCTTGCAAATTTAGTTACAACACTTCTTGATACAAGTTCAAAAAAAAATGACTCATCTCCAAATTTAATACAGCAGCTGTAAATGCGCAAAAATAAATAAACATTTCGTTATTTTCAGCTAAGATAAAAATTAATAATACCTACATAACCTATTTGCAACAAAATATTTCTATTGCCTCACTTATGTAATATTTAGTGCAAAAATTTTAATTTTGATAGAATAAAAATTCTTGTTCACTATAAAGTATTTATCAACTTAAATTTGTTATCTTGTTTTGGATAATTAAAAGTTGAATGCAGCAGTAAATTGAAAAGATTGTTAACGTGCAGGTATATATTAATTTTTTAGCTGAAGAAATTTATAGTTATACGGTAAAATCCTTTCTACTTAATGAAATCAGATGTTACAGTAATTGTCTTCAATTGGATATTAATGAGTTTCTTATGAATGCTCCTACATGACATGCTACATATGTTTTAAAACGTTGAAGTCATATTGTGTAATAATGGTTTTTGAACTACTATATTGTGAAATTACTTTTGTATTCATTATCATTTTAAAATTAATTTTTTTTAATCTCAGCTTATAAGTTATGACGAGAACATGAAAAGTTTGCGTTAAAACATTGGAGCATAACCTAGATACTATCAAAATTAAATCATGATGGTTAACCACACTGCTGTGGTGAATTCAATATCAAACCACAATTCAGTGATGTGCAAATTTGCAAATAATTATAGTGATATTTGCATTTCAAATAGTGTAAACCATGTGTTTTTTTATTGTAAACGTTTGATCTAGACAAGGACAATATCTTATTTGCAGTTACAAAACTATTTACAGTCATGGGGAATTTTGTTATAAGAAATCAATATTTTCAAATTTCAAATATTAAAGTAAACAACTTTTCTCTTTTTATTAGGATTACCCTAGCAATTTCTGTTGTATTGGTAAGATTTTATAGATATTTTATTGAACGTCCAGCATGACATGGCAAATTTTGTGTATATTGAATATGTTAATCAGTATGTTTTGATCATATTTACTAGTCTATGCGGAAATTCTGTAAAATAGATAAATTTATTATAATTTAGAAGTATGAAGATTAAATGCTTTGAGATATTTTACATGGTAAATACTTCATGTTTATCGGTAATCTACAAATATCTATATTGTTGAAATCAGTTTCATTATTGACTATCAAATCATGTTGCAACTTCCTTATAAATTATGTGTCATAAAAGGACACTTATTAATTTGATTATTTCCTCACTAATAAAGTACGGAAAGGAAATATTACAGGCATGGGAACCATGTAAAATCAGTTTATAAATCATTCTTTGTTACTTTATTTGAGAATTGGAAATTTTTAACGTAGACGCGTTGTTTTTGCTAAAAGTCCCTGGTCCTGGTCTTGTGTGGTTGACATAAGAATGACAGATTTTTTGACAGAAGTTGATTTCTGATACCTTGAGATGATGTTTAGAGGACGCATTTTTCAAGAAGTTATTCAGGTTCATTCGAACACCCTGGTCGCTAGAGCAATTGGTTAAATGATGATTAGCACGTGATACCTAACCTCAGATTATACTTTGATTTAAATTTGCTCTAATTTAAATAATAATTCTTTATTCTACTAGTAGTAAATCCAGAATAAATAATTAAAAAGTAATGCAATTAAGTTGTTTTTTATGTAATGACCCAATAAAGCTTAGCAATCATATCGCAGGTGGACAATCACCAATTGTTACCAAGTTTGTTCTAATCTTCAAACTGTTTAGTAGGAGGAATAACAATTTTTCCAATAGATGTATCTACAGCTATAATATCAATCCTTCTTACACTATTGTGTCAACAAAACCATTTTGCTTGCACTTTGAAACATAAAACTTTGTTAAATTCCATGAATGATTAATTTCCACATTCTGCATTAACTACAATTTGTGAAACAATATTCTAGACATTTTGTATAAATCCATTAAACAATTTTCAATTGGAAGCAATAACGTTAAAAAAATTAGTATTTATTTTATTTCTTTATTTTTATTTAGAGGTTATGTTGACAATCTGGAAATTGCAGAAGAAAGTCAAAAAATAATACGAGGCAGACAGGTATGTACCAGTTCGAGGAACCAGCTTGCAGAGTTGATTGCTGATTTTGACAGAACTTGACGGACCAAAGCGGAACCAGGTGCTATATGACGTCATAGTTTTGAGTTGAACACGAATGGTCGCGCTTTGGTTAGCGCTACGAAAAGAACGCGTCTCATACAAGGCACTTTGTTATTTCGAACGTCATCTTTTAATCAATGTCAAACATAACCTTAATCTCAAATAGGCGCTTTGCGCATGACATCGAAATTGAGAGACTGGAGGTACTGATTGACTGATTAAAGTTCATATAACTCAATTAATCTTAAAGTATATGCTATTAAAAACAAACTATACATTAACATGTACAATACATTACATAATTATAAATTGAATAAACTAGAAATGTAAATATGTAAATACTAAACGAACATAACCTTATTTTACCTCCGCGTGACTTTTTTGAAGAAATTGGAGGTAAAATAAGGTTGTTATTAGATATTTAATTTCAAAAGTTTGTGTTAGCGTTTAGTTTGTTTGTAATAGCATATATTTTAAGATTAATCAAGTTATAACATGTGTAAAACAAATTGTGTTATATTATGGTTAAAAAAACGTTTTTTTATGTGGTTTAGGTCGTATATGCACTTTACATAAAAACTACTAATAGTAGTTGCAATGTCAAAAGTAGGCGTGAATACCGTTTGTGGATTTTTCAGATAGATAATTCAATATTAGATATATTTTAATTAAATTAACAAAGTATGCAACTAAAATTTTAAAATAAATGATTTTTGTTCAACTGTCAGTATCAGTTTTCAATTTGAAGTTAATTTGTAATGGTTAACCAATAAATTGCAGTTTAATAGCTTGTCAAAGTAAAAACAAAAATGACAATCTAACTGTCCAAATGAATTAATCACAGACACATCATTTTGTTTTCATAGATCACTTGATAAGAAAACTTTTTATACATACAGTATAAACTTCAATCAGTCAATGAATATTGTTGTACCTCCATACTCTCAATTTTTGACGCACGCTCAAAACTCCTAAATTAAATTATTTTATGTTGTTTGTGGCATAAATGGGGTGTTGCCAGATTTCATAATTATCATAACATTTAGATGTTATTAGATGTATTTGATTTTTATTAATTTAATTTTAATTAATTTTCAACTCTAGGAATTTCCAATGCAATTGAGAATGCAAAACCTTTAAATATAATAAAAACAAGTATTTTTAATTTTAAATATTACTAAAATTGGGAAACAGGAATAGATTAACGATTTTCCATGTAAATCAGTAGTAATAGTAAACAGATAGTAATATTGGTTTCCTAATATTATTAAGCTTCTTTTTTCTATTCACTACAATTTTTTAATGTTCTCTCTTTGTAACTGTCGAATGATGTAGTTCATCTTTATTTTCTTTTCATTAAAATATTTTTTCTTCTCGAAACACAACTTATGTGTGTTAGATTTGCTTTTAAATTGTTGTATTTGGTCATATTTTATCTTTAGATGATTCCTTAATAGAATTCATGTATGCAGATTCATTTTTTATTAAACATTATTCATTCTTGATACTTTATTTTAATAAAAATAAAAACAAACGCTTTTGTTTTTATTGATATCATTAACTTTGAACTATGACTTTCGACTTTATTAGATTTTGAAACATTTACTTAGTATGTTTTTTTAATTAAATCTATTATTCTTACTTATCGTTGTTTTTATTATTATTCGTATTATAGGTATATTAATAGAAGTGTGCATCACCACATCATGTGTTTATTTAAAGATAGGCCACCGTTAATATCTCGTAATTAATGCAAATATTGAAATAAGAAAAACATGTCAATTTATTTCTAGAGGTCTCGATAGAAAAGCTGTCTGATCAAAAAAAAACGAAGTGAGAAATACAACTATGTAGTTCAGCTCTGAAAGATCTTTAGAACAGTAACAATATTATTAGTGAAGCTTGTTGGTTGCACTTTCTATGAATGAGATTGCAGAAGATTGTTGGAGGATTACATAATCCAAACAGAAGCCAAGCAATGGTTAACTTGAAAATGTTCAATCTCAATCATCAGAAAGGAACTTTTGAGTATTTTATATTGTGTAGACCAGGTGTAAACAATTGTGACAATTCTGTGTTCTGTCAGTTTATTACAAGTATAGTTTGGTAGTCTGCAAAAACTATGGGCTTAAAAAATCAATTAACTTTATGACAAAATGCAAAGTAATCGTAAATGATTGCAAAATATTTGAAAGAGTGATTCCTTGGTCTATTTCAAGAAAAACTATTCATATAAACATATATTCCAAATTGTTTCTTGAGAGAGATAAAGCTCCTAAATAGTTAACCTCAACACGTTGCATTTCTTTAATATCTCTAACTTTTTTGGTTTATAATAAAACGGTAACTAAGAAGTAAAAGCTGCTTTTTTTTTTTGAAGAAGTATTGCATTATTTTTGTCACATACACATAGTGATGGGATTAGCTTTCTAGGATCTATATCTCCTTTAAGAAGCATTTTTGAAACTACGTTTATATGAACTTTTTGTCTTGAAATAAGCCAAGCAATTACCTCTTAAAATATTTTACAATCATTTAGGAACACCCTGTAAATGTTCTCCTCAAATGATGAAAACAACAACCACCACACCTACAAGTAGGAACTATTCTACAAAACAATTAACTTGTATAATTACTATTACAATTAACAATATAAATGACGTTTCACTTGAAATTTAGATTAGAGTAAGAATCGATACCAATAATATCGGCCTCTGTATTATTAAATATCTATGTCATATATATTTTGTGGTG
>VTPC01001628.1:10545-21927 GCA_011009095.1 Ignelater luminosus
AGACTTTTCAAAGAGTACTTTTAACATGAAAGAATTTATCCGACTGAAGAAACCCAACCAATCAAGTAAATGTGGCTGATCTGCAAAAGATGACTAACCGGCCGACCTAAACAGCTTGGTCGACCCGAAAGGCTGAAGACACTTTAACTATAAAGTCAAACCCCGCCTGGGTCTGAGTTTTGGACACTGCCTTAGACAAAATCTTACATGATTTCACTAAATTGCATATTTTATTGGTTTTGCCATAAAGATTCATGAAGTACTGCTCGTCTTGCCTTTAAGCTTGTGAAGTACGTCTCTAGAAAATAAATTAGAGAATAACATCCCAACACGCAAAGTGATGTGAAAAACTCACGTGGTTAATTGAACGTTTCTTGTCACCGATGAAAAGTTCAATAATAATAATTTCACTAAAAATCTACTGCATATTGTCTACCAAAATGACATGTTTTAACAACAATAAAGATCGTATTTGTCAACTGAGTTGTATGTAGTACGTAAAGCTAATTGCGGCATGAGAATGAATCTATGTATAGCATGACGTTATTAACGCGTCTAAATTCTCTTTGTATAATGTTTTTTTACCTTCTGAAATGGTGTCTTTGAGCTGTAACAATTTGATGTCATTTCAGACGTGAATGTAAATTAGATGTCACTATGTTTGCATAGGATCTCAATTTCAAATATCAATTGACCCATTAAGATATACAGCAGATTTGCAAAGAATCAAAATGAAAATTAACTTTAGCATGACCAAGAAATTACAAGGATGTTAATATTTGAGATTATCCTGACACTTAATTTCTAAGTAAGTAATCCATTGGAATACTGACATCCCAGAATGCACATACGTAGCCTCGATGACATTTGATCGTTTTAGGCAAATAGGTTCAAATGAGTAAAGCAGTTTCAAAGATAAAAGTTGTTACGTTTTAATATCAATAAACAACGAAAGAGGCAAAATCGACAAATCTTGATTTATATAAATGCCCAGAATATCTTTTTTTACAACCTTTTTAAATACTTCTAAGTCTTTAAATTACTATAATTTTTCTTTATTTATATAAACGCTTCCGCCAATAAATTAACAAGATTCGGCAGATTTTTTCCAGAACACCCTGTATGTGTGTAAATCTTTTGCGCGTTATCTTCTAGAACTCCGTCAAAACACGTAGATAAGTTTTACTAAAGTAGTAAAACTTAAATTTGAAGACTAACTATTGGTATTTATTGTTTTGTGATGGAACATTAAAAATAAACTAACCTCAAAATCAATTATTATTGAAAAAAATATTCAATGTAGCAGGATTTTACTAAATTACATTTTTTCTTTTTCTTTAAGAATTAGTTTAAAAGCCATTCATCCATAAAAACAATAAAATCTTGTACGTATAACTATTGTGACGTCATTCTGACGTCTATTTTAATTTCAAAAGTGATTGTTTTGGTATAAGCCGCTAGTAACACTTTTTCGAGCATTATTGAACTCGTAAGCTTTATAAAACATATTACTAGAATTTAATTAAGCATCTTATGTCACGCCAGTACCTTAATATTTTTGATTTGAACCCAATAAATATTTAAAAGTTGCGATTTATTACTAAAAGTAAATCGATCATTCTCAGCAAATTTTTCTTATGCATTAATAAAATTTACAAAGTTTTTCTAATTTCTAAAAATTAACTTTAATATTACTAGCGATAAAGTAAATATGGCACCTAATAAATTATACCTTAACAATATTTCCAGGATCTTGATCAAGCCACTGTTCTATACCCGGAAACTTCTGGCAATGGGAACAGATGTGACGATGGAAATAAACAGCCTTTTCTTGTTTTACTAGCGTTAATAAATCTTTCTTATTTCTAGGGACGTTCTCGAAATTTTCTATCTCAAATACAGGTACTACAAAGACGCGGGACGGAAAGTTTATGTCGATAAGTTTTGAGACTGTCTCTGAAAATCTGGAAGCCAATTGTCTGCTAGGTATTAATTCGACGTCAGAGACTAAAACAAAATTAGTAGTCGACGCATTTCTAGCTACGTTCCTGCATACGTTCACAGGATAAAGCAGACTTTTTCGATTTCTGTATGTTACGGTGTTTGTTACATCGGAAATTGCGCACGAACTTGTTGATGGAATTTCCGATAATTTTCCTACGAAAAGGGTATGATGTTTGGGAAAAACGTAGTGAACTGATACTTTTGACATGGCAGGTAGACATTGACATAAATTAATCAGTTGTTTTGTCAAAATGTCAGCATCAAAATCTGGCACATAAGCTGCCACACTGACAGGGCCCTCCCAGTATCGAACCACTTCGGTAATGTAACTAACGAAGTCCGGTGTAAGGTGGGTGGCGTACGTCACCGGCGCAGCACTACTTGAATTCTGTTTGGCTCGTATAATATTGTATAGAACTCTGTAGGGGCCTCGAACACCTAACTCGGGACTGTACTCGAGATCGCTCTCTTCATACGAGAATTCTTCGGGTAAGTTATACATAAAATTACAATAACTTTCATTACTTCGCTTATAATTTTCCATGAAACTACCAGGATATGTTGATGCATATTTGAAACTTTTTGAGTTTTTGTGTGAATTGTAAAGCAGAGAAAATGGTTGTTGATGTATTAAAATTATTATCACAATTAAAATTGCTAAAATCACATATAATAGTAACAACCGTTTAATTTTACTGCATATAGCCCTGCTCAAACATCGCATATTCTATAGCACTTGCACTCTTTTTGCTTTTGCTATATTAACTTTTTTCTTTCTCTTATTAATCACTATGATTATATTTATTCATCTCTTATATTTTTAGAATTCTAAAATTCTAATTCTATAAAAACTAGTTTAGGTTATTGTAAATAATTTACTAAAAACACACAACCGCGTTTTCATTTTCTACAACTATCATCTACCTTTAATGATAAAACTTGATATTATCGTAAAGCCACTAGTTTATTACTTATTTAGACCAAGATTCTTTATATTTTTAATATAATTATCACTGCACAATATTTACAAACTATAACATGCGTTTTCATGACACCTTTTCAATTTTCTGCAACACGACGTACTCTAGCGGCCGAAAACTGAAATTACATTTTCAGCAACATAAAATACGACTGTGCAGGAAAATGGCTGCATTATTTAATCAATACTTTGTATTCGAAACGAACTTACCGCAAACATTTTATTGATTGAATTTAAGTGGAAAATAAAGAGCGTTGGTGGTATTTACTTTGTCTTTTTCTAAAATTATTTATTTATGAAGAATATTACTTTTTAAAAACTCATTTAGACAATGGCGGTCAGTGCTCTGTTAATGATGATTGAATAATTGAAAAATGGTCGATACCCTCTCAAAGCGCAAGATTAGTTAAAAATTTATTTTAAATTGATTTATAAATCGCTTTTACTTTAAATTATTAACAGTTAGAATGAAAAGGAAAAGTAAAATAAATTCTTACTATTGTGTATAGTATTGACGAAATTGTTTTCTTTTGTGCCCACGCTATATTTACATACCTTGCTTGAATTAGTTATAGCGTATTAAGTACTTAGTTGCCGATGCGGTTCTTTCCGGTTCTTATAAAAAAATTAAAAAAGACTCAAACAAATTTAACAAAAAGTTACTGTAGAAAAGGATAGCGGAAAACAAAACAGTAACAGCTATCAAGTTTACTAATAAGGGCTTTTTTGTAACATGCGATCATCAAAACTTTCTAAGTTTCTAATGCAAACTGTCAATTTGACAGATAATTTTCCGGAATGCACTAAGACATGCTTTTTTTCTTTCATAGCCTCCTGAGAACTTAAATTTTAATGATCGCATGTTACAGTATTAGTATAAGGACCCATGACATAGAAAAGTTACCACAAGCCTCTTTTTAATAAAATCTTTTGGTGCCTTATTCGCGATTCACTTGTTACGCCTCTGGTGGCAGAAATGCTGAGCTAAATTGAGAAGTATGTTGTATTTATTTTGTGTTGTTTACCGCAATTTTTAAGGCGATTTAAGTTGTTATTTACATAAAGTAAATATTTATTAGAGTAGTAATTTTTTGCGCATTTGGTGCAGCTTAAGTACAATTTATTTTTAAAGATGTCATGAGTTTTCTAACCAAATCACTTTTAATCCGCATAATGCTACATTGCCGGAATTTAAAATTGCTTGCAGAAAGTCACACTAAAGTAAGTAAATATTTCAGAAAGGCTAAGCCTTACACTCACTTTTTCAGTATTTCGAATGAAGTTTATATAAGTAGTGACAGCCATGAGATCTTTACGCGTATGACAAACGCAACTGATTTAAATCCCGCCAGAAATCATTTTGAATCTCGAAAGCATATTTTATGCATGTATTAATAATTAAATTAATCAGTTTTGTCTGCGCGGCCTAGCGCTATATCAGTGATTCGGTTCCGCTAGCTAATCTAAACATACTTAGTGTTAGAAGTGCCTTAGATTTAGACCAGTACAGCTATTTTTATTATAAAAGGTCCTACAAAATGTATTGACCATTTTACTTCCTACTTTGGCAGTTGTTAAAATAGAACGTAATAAACAGAATACCGTGTGTTTTGTGTTGATGAATTTATCCAATTGTGTTCGTAAATGAAGAGAAAAAGGGCCAGTTGAAGATAAAAATCAAGTGACAAACCGCGGCTTATTATTAACGTTGATGAATTGTCAGATCGCAGCACGTGAAGTATGTTACGAAAATAAAGTTCCATTCGTATCAAATGTTTGTAGTTTAGAAGTTGCACTTTCAAGATAAATCGATGTAAATTTTGTGATGTAAGTAAACAACGTTGCAGTTAATGAGCTTATAATAAATCACGCAAAATTTACTAACGACATATAGTCATGAAGTAACAATTTGGTGGGTCTTGTCATCGCCTAAATCTTAGATTCCAGAATCATCGGACCTTATTTTTTTAAAAGAATATGGCCAGACAGTAAGAATGCAGTTTATTACAAATCCAAATAGAATTAAAGGAATGTTGGTTTCAGCAAGATGGTGCAGCTAGCTATATTCTAAGAATCTGTATGGATATTTACGAAAGCTGTTTTTGAATTGGCTGGTTTCAAGCAATGATATCCTTTCTTGGCCCTCCCAAGATCTTTACATTTTCCAGTTCTAAACCTCCATCCTGCAGTTACATTGTCTATTGCTTCTTTTAGGTTACCACCACAATTCTTGTTATTTTTAAAGAACTATTTTTCTAATCATTTTGCGAGCCTCTTCTTTGATCCTCTAGTGAAACTTGCAACTCCATTTTTCTTAATAGTAAAGCATAGCGGCGTACATTTATGCTAGCATTTACAAAGATCTTCATAAATAGTAAGAAACAATTTCGAGAAATCCACACAAGGTTTTTCAGCTTATATGTGGACAAAGTTTCAGGTCCAACAACTTG
The DNA here is from genome assembly GCA_011009095.1 of Ignelater luminosus. NCBI lineage: Eukaryota > Metazoa > Arthropoda > Insecta > Coleoptera > Elateridae > Ignelater > Ignelater luminosus. Next base: position 15,979 of record VTPC01001628.1, read on the forward strand.
ACGAAAACAAACAATTGTAAAGTATAAGCAAATCATACTAAAGTTTTTATATTTAAAAAGATCAACCAATTGCTAGCAAGGAGGCGGACTTAATTCTTAGTAATATTATGACACAAAAGGTTAAAAGCACCCTCAAGACCCAGAGTACTCCAGTATTTCTGCACCCCGGTTCAATTAGCTCCTGATTGATAGCAGTTTTGGCTACGATATTTACAGCAGATGACAAGTATAATAAGATAGAACAAACTAGTTCAAAAATTTTAATTTGTGTTTTTCATTGAAATTTTTTCTGACCCTTTAGGTTGATCCTTGAGATTGAAGCAACTCAGTGTAGTAAATCACAATCACGATATCGTCATGCAGAATTTCTAGTAGAAATCAACATTGGCACTGGTTTTCCAATAAAAATTGGAAGATTCCGAATAGCAAAGTCAGTACAAACATAAAAGCCAAGACAAATAAGCAAGAAGAAGATATTGGATGAAGATTATGTGCTGGAAGGTAACTGCAGAAGATAAAGCACAAAAACCAAAAGAAAACAAAAAGACTGAACCAGTAGAAGTAAAGAATAAAAAGATGTTGCATAAATGTAGAAAGCTAGAGACCAAGTCAAATATTAGAATACACATTGTGCATTAGACATTGAGGAGAGGAAAGACGAGAGAAAGAGAAAGAGAGACGGGGAGAAACAGAAAACAGGTGAGAAAAAGTGGAAAAAGATGAAATAAGGGGGCAAAAAAGGATGTAATGAGATGATGTAAGTGAACCAGAGAACAAAACAAGAACAGAAGAAGAGCGAGAGGAAAAAACGAAAAAAAAGGAAATGCAAAGTGAGCATAACACATTTGAGACAGACCATGGAAAAGCAAAAAAGTAGAGGTGAAGGAAGTAAAGAAAAATAAGTTAATAATGAACTAATCAGATAAGAACGAGAAAAGTGAAGCAAAGACAATGTAAAGAAGACTGGAGACATATAAAAGAAAGGAAAACGAAAGAAGGTACATGAAGAAAATAAGTATTGTACTAAAAAGAAAAGTGGAAAAAAGTCAAAGAAAGATAAAATACAGAAAACAGAAAGGAAGCGAGAAATGAAAAGAGAAAAAAGTAGACCTAAGTTCAACTTTATAAGTATCGAGATGATATTTCTGTACCGTACATTCCGTTTTAAATCTCTTTAATTTTAGTCACTGCTATCAGCAAAAAATAGCATTTAATACTACGTTATTACAGAGAATGACACCACGCTCTTAATAAAATATGACTTTTATTGTCAGTAAGGTTTGAATAAGATAGCAAAATCTCCATCACGATTTTTTAGACGATTTTAAATTACGTAGTTCTCTTAAGTGGGATTTTTCTAATTTTTTGACTTTTTTATTTTTGGGTAAATTCCCTGACTTTTCCTGTTTTTTTTTAACTGAATAAAGAAATTTCTCAAATTTCCCAAAATTTCTAGGTTGCTGGGTACCTGGGCAAGTTTTACCAAGGATTTCTTCTGAATACTTAATTTCATAACATATCGTACTAAGACCATTACAGTCATCGAGGAAGATTAATACTTCAACCAACGTTAATACAGATTCGGCTATGGTTGTTTGCTAAATACTTTTTATACAGTCTTCTATAACATTTTTTCAGTGCAGCAGAAATTAGGTTTGATGGATATTTTAGTTGATCTCTTTCAGTACCTCCACTATTGCCAAAATAAGTTGACGAATTTTCCCTTAAAGTCAAAAGGTTGAAAGCGGTTGCTCAGAAGTTGTTCAAAGAGCAAAAGAATTAATAGCAAAAACAATGCGAGTTTTAATATACGGGATGATTCAAATTCGAGCTTAAGCAGATTTTTTGTTATTATCAAATAGATAAAGTAGGTTTGTAATAATTGACACTGTTGCTAGATTTTATGTCAATTAATAACCTCAAAAAAAATCTGAGGTAACTTGTTTTGTTTTTGAGTTATTGCAAAAAAAAGAGAAACTTTAAATGGAAAAGGATTATAGATGTTTTTGACAGAAAGTTTAAGGAAAAAATAAAGATTTAAACTTTTTACCTTTAACTTCCTTTATATTAAACATTCTTCAGGCACTTTTTTACAACTAGTAACTATAGATTGTCAGAATCATCAATCAGCATTTCGATTTTCTAAAACCATCAACAGGTTTATTTATCCTTATGGAAAAATAATTTATTAATAAATAAAAACAAAAACATTAAAGCGATTGAGATTAACAATGCTAAGTTGAGATAATTCTGACAACTCAGGTAATTTTGACCACTCAGTATCAAAGAAATCTGGTTTAAGAATAGCCCATTTTTGTGTCGAGCGTTTAGCGGAAGTACAGTTAGGTTTCACCCAGATGTATCAACTCAGTGTCTTACATTTTAGTAACACAGAGGGCTTGCGGTGCGCTTAGACGGTAAGTTTCAGAGTTATTAAAATGAGTTGGAAGCCAGAATACCTCTGTTTTTTATGGGGATGTACTTTATACTACATTAAAGAAAGTTCTTTCTTGGTTTGTGTTTTTCATTTAAAGATGTTATAAAGGTCTTCTATATATCAGGTCAATTTTGACCATCAACCATGAGGAAATTCAGGCCAATCACAAATACTTTGTATAATTGCAGAATTATTGCAAATTTTTGTTTTAGATGGCTAGAAACGACACTAGAAAAACAGTCATATAAGCTGTCAGCTACGGTTGGTCAGTTAGAGCAGAAGGAAAGGCTCACAATATTCATACAGCCACGTTAGTACTACTAATGACCAGGAAATCCCATTCTCTTCCAAAATTGAGTAGAAAGTAACCTTCATTAAAAAAGAGGATGCAAAAGTTTGTTGAAAAATAAAAACGTTTGCAAAGCAGGCAACAAACCAAAAAGTGCGTACTTCAATATGCAGCTAAAAACAACAAGGCAGCTACGTTTAGCCAAGAAGAAAAAGTATCAGCAGGAGATGGTTTGCTATGTTGGTTCCTGAGAAGCTCAGACACCTGAAAGAATCTTGGCTTCTAAATCAGTAAGCATATGTGCTCGGGACTTTAATGAAGAGGTCCGCCAAAATCTATTTGCTATTTTCCTAACAAGCAATGGATTATGAAAGACTTGATTCTCGAGTGGCTCCATTAGTTCCAAAGACCCCTCATTTCACTCTGTCTTAGTCTACAGCTTTTACAAGGAGAATAGAATAGTATGTGTGTCCATTCCGTTTCACACATCACACAAGTTACGAGCTCTTGATCTAGCATTTTACTCACCTTTGAAGACTGATTTCAACGAATTTGACGAATTCCTAAGAGCAATTCTCACCAACGAATAAGGCTTTCGTATGCTGCAGGCATTTTGGTCGCTGCATACAATTAGGCTACAGCTGCGGACAAAGCAATTAAAAGGTGCTAAGTAATCAGGATTTATCCTTGGAATCTTCACCTTTTTACAGATAAAAACACCGTACCTAAAGTACAAGACACCTGCGCCCGGTGCATTTGAAAGAAATTTGTCACGCAGAGCAAAATCCAGAAGAACTCCAGGTCTGCTTATTCAGTCTTGTAAACCAAGGTCTAAACAACACTCTGAAATCACTACTTCAACCCCAATGGACAAGAAATTATTGGTCAAAAGAAAAAAAAGATCTAAAGAAAACGAAAAAGATACAGCAAAGAATGCAAACGTTGAGATATTCTCTTTTTCTAATGTACTTGAATCTGAACCTTCCAAAACAAGTACGAAGATCTGTCTATTAAATACGTATGTTTCTAATAGGGATAGGAAGATGAAGATAAGTTCAAACCAAGTGATGACAAACAGAAAATAATTGAATTTTCCTCGTGCGTGGTGGTTTCGGGAATGACAGGGAACTATGGCTGGGATGTTTACAATGTGAAAGATTTAAAGATGGATCTATCACTAACAACAAAAGAAATTACATTTGTGACTTTTACTCTTAAGTTCTAAATAGTACTAACAAGTTGCTAGAAAACAGTAGTAACAATAGTCAGAAGAATTGCCCTTAGTTTTTGGGGTGTTGGATGGTTTTAGGAAAATTAAAAGTATTGCTTTTTTTCTGGCTTCTCATCATCTTAAATAATGATAGGTGAATTACCAACTAACAAGTTAATAATAAATTTGCCAACAAGTAGACATAAGTACATATATGGTCGTGACAGTGAACTTCCCTTAAAATGTCAGAATTTTTTCAACTTCCTTAAATCATAAATTTTATTTCCCTTCAGAAGTTCTCGTAGCAATGAACACTTGTGGGCGATACGGAGCGCGTTGGATAGTTCTTAATTATTAACGTCTAGAACTTGTGGGAAGTCATCATTTAATCCAATAACCAAGCAGATATTGATCAGAATTATTTATGTGTTAATTTAAATGAACAACAAACGAAAACAACGCATGAAGATTCTGATAGATCAAAGATATTAGAGATAAGTGTCCCGCAGAAGATTTTTGTAGAATTCAGAAATTCCTAGTGACTAATGAGGAAGTTATGAGCAGAAAACTAAAATCAAAAAGTTTTTTTTTTGCGGTTATTTAGAAAACAAATGAAGTCGTCGGCAATAATTGTACAAACAAAGCAAAAGCCATCTTAATTATACTACATACATTCGTAATTACATCTCAAAATTTTTGTCGAAATCTCAGCAGTCCAGGTGAAAAGGCTTTCTTGTTAGTGAAATTGAACTCAAAGAACTCAATTTATATTTTTTACAAAAATTTAAATCACTTTCAAACTTACCGTTCACAAAGTTCGCTTTTGAATTAGTTTTCAAGTTAAAGTCGTTCATTGTAAATTGAGTTCGAATTTCCTTTAAAATGCTTTCAAAGTTAAACAAAAGTTTAGGAGAATAAAAAAATTATTTTTAAGCTTCCTCGTTTAATACCTTACTGTATATTGGCTACAATTTATAATTCAAATTGCAATAAACAAATAATGCGTAATATTTCTTACAAGTAGCATGAATTTGTTTTGCTTGTCCTATACATAGGTATACCCACTTTTCTTATTCTTTTTACAATATCAAAAATTCAATTTCAAATTTAATAAAAGCGTGTAGGTGTTTTGAAGCTATTTGGATCTAAGAATCTTTATTTAAATTTTTATTAAAATCTTTTGTGTAGATATGCATAAATGAAACAACGGCGCAGTTGTGTGCTTTCCGTATGGTTCCTTTATAACTTTAGCCTAATAATATATCATGCAAATGGAAATGAAATATGCTGCCAACAGAGCAAGATTTCTACTAAGAAGTTTATAAGAGCAAGAAATTAAACTTGCAGCATGGCATATTTTATTTTTTCTTAAAGTAGTAGATATAGTAGGTTACATTAAAATCATAATTACTGGGCTGAGCTTATTTCCATGTTTAGAGTTTTATTTTTAAACATTATTACTAGTCAGTGTACCCTTATTAGTTAATTCTTTTTTATCTTCTAAAAATAGTCAAGGTCAACTTAATTACTTCTGTATGTATTTTAGTTTTACGTACTTTTTTTCTTCGATTTTGCTTAGTTTTACTAGTAATAGGTAATAATTGAATAACCAATAAATATTCACATGGAGATTTACTATGATAAATAAAACAACGCAGCTTTATTGCAGAAAATATTGAAATAATTTAGAAGGTAAGGTAAGTACATTACATTGACAAATCTAGATAGTTAGTTTTGTTGTTTTAACTAGTTGAGGCGTATCACTTTAGACCAACCATTATAGTAGAAGTTAAAGTTGTCTGTAAACAAAGTACTAAAGTTTTTGGATTTGATGTTAACCTTTCTCAATTTGTTTGTATCAAAAACTTCTACGTTTGGTACCCTCTGATCAATTTGGAGACACCTAACAAAAAACCCACGCAGCAAAAAGCAAATTCATATGATAAAATTTCGATCCTGATCTGGCATTGTTTTCATCTAGATCTTTTCTACTGGTATCAAACAAACGCACTT
>VTPC01001629.1:0-24922 GCA_011009095.1 Ignelater luminosus
TTGTTTTCGTTGTTAGTCTCGGGACTTATTGAACGATGTGTTAGCTTGATTCTTACTTTTGGAGATGGATACTGTCTTATCTCAGTAATAAGTAATAGCATATTTATTAGTATTCATGAATGGTACCGAGAAGTCCACTGTGGAAGACTAGGGAAGGTTACAGAGATAATAAAATGTGGGAATATGAAAAAATCTCAAGGAAAAGTGAAAACTGCAATAATAGCAAAAAGTGAACTAGAAGAGAAAAATTGGAATCAAGAAAAAGAGAGAACAAGAAAGCAAAGAAAGAAAACAAGGGAGAGAAATGCAAATGAAACAGAACCACAGCAAAATTAAAGACCAAGCAGGGACAATCAAAATATTAAAAAAAGAGAAGTGGAGTGAGGAAGGGTTGGAGTAAAAAGAAGGCAGATTGTTATAGGGAAGAAATAAACGATACCATAAAAAAGGCAAGAAAGAGAAAAAGTTGAAAAATAAAAAAGAAAAAGACTTCCTGACATTTCCTTAACCTCTGTTTTCGGATAACTTTTCTGACTTTTCCCCATCTTACTGTCGTATCAAGAGATTACCTTTAGGTTATGTTCATGAATTTTTTATAATTTTATTATTATTAGAATTTAATTATTAGAAATTAACTTTGCTATAAACAACTCAAATAGACTTTGAAATCTATATATATGTAAATAACCAGAACAAGAATAAAACAACTCGGATGTGGCAAATGTGATAATTTCTAATTTTCATTTAGTTTTGAATGATGAAATGAAAATTTATTTGTTTGTAACCAGTAAGTATCCTTAGAATAACTTTAATGTTTTTAATCTGTGTTAATTAGTCAAATTGCTTTTAAGTATTATGATAAACCAACAACATTGGGTAAGTAGGTACTGCATATACAATTTCAACGATAACAAGTAAACAATAAGAATCCAAACATTAGATATACTCAAGAAAAAAATAGAAGGTTTTCTTTTTTATAAAGAGATGATTCATCAAAAAACTAATTTATTGTGTATTAGAAGGATTAGAAGCAATTCACCTATTATTAAAATATTTAGTTTTAGAAGCTGCATGATTTATCGTAAACTATTAAATTATTACTTTCAACTAGATCAGTAGGTTTTGTTAATTTGTCTCATGATCTAGTATGAAAAAACATTGATAACTGACATTACTACACTTACTACACCTTTGTAAATATCAGGAAGTGGATATTTTAAAGGACGATGGGGGCTTCAAATCGGATAATTCAATTGAACATTAGTGATTTATGCATTTATTGTACAATTATGTACTAAACACTCAGAATATAATAATTTATTGCAATATACATCTATATAAATGTGATATAAATAAACACTTCTCATTTAAATTGCCATCGAGACAAAATATGTACTTCCAAACTGATACAAGTTGTGTAGTGAGATTACATATGAATTTAGGTTAAAACTTAAAACGACAACTTATTCCTATTTATTGTACAAATGGTTCATCACTACAAAAATAACAAGAATGTAGTAAAGCAGACTCGCTACTTAAACAACATAAGATACAACAAATATGGTTTCCGATTTAATAATACCTTGATAAGAAAGAGATTTTTAAATTTTTTTCTTGTAAAAGCATTCATCAATAAATTCTATAAGTAATATCCATCTATGCTTTATCATCGTCAGAAATTATTTAAACTTTTGATAATAATTCTTTTAGTACTGACAGGGCCGTATTATCCAATAGGCTAATGCACATGCACATTATCGCATATAAACCAGACTGTCTGGGTATTAACTTACAACTACACATTTTATTCTATACTTTTGGTGGAATCAACACGCGCCCTTTGCTTGCTCGAGTAATAGTCACGTTTTAAGTTTTCTGATGTGTCTGGTCAATAAAGCTGTAAACATCTAAAACCAGTTAATTTATAATTCATTGTTTTTCTTGTATGTGAGAAACAAGAGATATTTAATGGAATTTTCTATGTAATTATTACTGTAAGACGATCAACTTTTATTGTTTACAATTCAAATCGGTGTTGTGTCTTCTTGTAGGATGCGCAGTTTTCGGGTAAAGTTTAAAAAACCACGTGAGATATTCAATATCCTATGGTTTAGATCTTTAAAATTCTACTTCATAAATATTTCGTTTCGGTTTTTCTGTGTTTATCAATATAATTGAATTGTTGCTCCGAGTAATTTTTTTTAAACATTCAGTGACGTCATGTCGAATATAGTTATGGTGTTTTCAATTTGTTTCTACCATGTTTTTAAATTATAATTATTGTTTTCGACTAACCAGTTTATAAATTGTCAATTATATTTTAAATCAAAAGCCTGAAGGATGTTCAAATTAACTTATTATTCCATTTCAGAATTAAACAAATAAAAAGCTGTTTACTTTTTTTCAGGTATTTTTGCGTTTCATGTTTTTCTCCAAACGAGTATTTTTTATATAACTTGCAAATTAATTAAAAGTATATTCTAATATACATTTTAATTAAATAACTCAAGTAATCACTACTCCCCAATAACTAGTTATTTCAATCAATTTACATTTTAAATGAATTTTATATTGATTATAACGCAAGCTTTTTATATAATAATTCAACAACGCTAACGATACGCAGTTAGTATATGAAAAATCTCGATCGTCATGATTTTACTAATAATACATTACAACAATACTTACCTTAGATTTAATCATTTAGTATAAAATTATCATGGATTACCCCCCCCCCCCCCCCCAAGGGATACTTACCTGTCTGAAAATCATTATAATGTGAAAATTATTCTTTCTTAAAAGAAAATGCTGAATCTAAATATAAAACCGCCATTTCAATACAGAAAAAAGCAAGACATTAAGCTTAACATTGTCTAGATCCATATTTTCACTTAAATATTTTATCATTCCTTCAACCTGTCCACGTAAGGAATTTTAAAATCCACCGCCTGCACACATTGCAGAAATTTATGATCACACTCCAGATTTGATATAGAAATGGAAGAACACGTGTAGAAAATCTGTTTGCTTATATATTAAAATGATAAAAATGTTTCTTTAAGAAGCTGGAACATAAAAAGAAAGATCAAATTAATATTAGGATTTTTAAGGAAAAACGATCCCTGGGCTCTGTATAAAGATATTTCCAGGTTATACGGAATCTGAAGAAATAAAAATAAATTACTGGGAAATTTGTGACCGCAGTATTTTAGCAGGGAAAAGCAGAATTTTCAATCTATTAATGGAAGAGGGTATAAAAAACGGAAAAAAGCTTACAACAAAACTTACCACGATCGATATATCTTCAATCAAAGCCGAAAGTTGATTCTTTAAATGGAAAACTAATTATCTATAGAAAAACGCTTTGTGAAAGATAAATAAGACAAACAGTTTTAAGGTGAATATAAATTCTATTCGGCGATAAAAATTTTTATTTAATCTTGATATTTACAAAAGCAATTTGAAAACATAAAAAGGAGGTTAATCAAAATTTTTTGTTTCATTAAACGTTTAATGAAAAATAGAAGCCAATTTCCTTTTCCATTTCTACTGACGATAAAAATAATCACTTGAAAACTGAAAAGCTCGTATTTTTATGTTAAACTAGTTTAGTTTTCTATATAATTAGTTTGATTATACACAGCGTCCCACACGAATTATATTATTTGTTTGTAGTAGGTACAAGTATCGATACACCTCTTTATAGAGATACGACACAGGTAATATTGTGCGTTAAAGGTTTTTCCTATAAAGCAAGTTTAATACCCACACGTATTTTGTAATAATTATGAAATTAAATAAACAATATTACGTAATATTTTATATCTATCACATAGGTTGGTAACAAAAATCAATACGGCATGTTCAAGTTGAGTTTAGAGAAAGACTGAAATATGCAAAATGCATTAAAATGCCTGGAATCATACAAACGTATAGACGCACGCCACTATAACAACACAAAGAGACAAAGCAATTATCTGTTATAATAAAGAATTACTATTCTTATCGACCTACGTGATACTCGCTTTATTAATTAATAATTACTTATCAATTTAAAATGTTATTTCCGCTTCCAATTGAATTTAAACTTTGTTATTGGCCTCAAATGTTTACAACACCGAATTTCTACTTTTCCGTAAACAAATTTACGTGATTTCCTGTAAACGTCTAAAATAAAAGTTTTACACCCCATTAGAGATTTTCCCACGCTAAAGTCCTGTTTTGTAGTGAGTTATAAATAATTAAAATCAGAGTATTAAGCATAAGGAGGTAACTTAAATTACGGTTTAAAATATCTAATTAACGCAAGAAAGGTACCTAAGGTGTTACTAATTACTACCTTAAAAGTTAATCGCTAATATACCTTAAATTTGGAATTCCATTAGATTTTCCCTTATATTATAGAAAAACGATTATCTTCAATTACAGTAGAATTGTGTCAAATAGCTAAATGGTTAATAGTAATAAATAATAATAATCTAATTAAAAAAGGATAATTTACAATAATTAATGCAATTTGCATAAATAAAAAAGAAAAATGAATGCCGACAACCTTGTTTTAATATCATAGTAAAATATCTCTATAACTGGTGTGTAACGGCAGGGGCAGTCTGTAAAAATTTTTCCTTCAATACAAATTGTACCTACGCCAATTTAAATTAGACCGGTAATTTGCAAAAAACAATTTTCTAGCTACGTTTTCTTTTAATTAAAACCACTTTGAAATGCGTAATAAATTCTGTCTTGAGAAAAAAATCAAGCATCAAACGTCTTGAATTAATTACCTTACTTTACTGGTCAGGATTTCTGAATCTCCCGCTGCCTTTGTAACGTTTGATTAACTACACAAGGAAAAATAAAATGTGAAATTAAAAAAGATGAGATTTACATCAAAGTATATTCTGATAAATCTCCAAAATTAGGTATCAATCAATATTTTCGACTTCCACAAAATTGTATGTTGAACTAATCCCCACATCCTTATAATTAGTATTGTATTGCTGCTGCACGGCCTCTTGTGATCAAGAGGATTTTTCAAAAACAAAAGTTCTGTTTTAAGAAATGAAAACAGATAAACATATTCACTTCATCAACATCAGTAGCGGCTAGTAGAAATCGATTACAGGATTGTGGCCCTCTAAAGAGTTATTCGTTAACATGATTACTTTACATTGTCAGTTCTATTGGGATCTCTGAAATAATTTCTTTCAACCATTTCAAAAGCTTTCTTAAGTTTTCAAAATTCCAAAACCATGGCCGGAATTGATCCAGTATTACACAGTTGCAGTTTTCCCGAAAGATTTTCAAAGTGATCTTTAATAGGACATGTTAATAGCGACAAGTATTACCAATAGTCGACAGGAAATTTTTTGTTCATTGTTTCCTTGATGACGAGCAATTAAGTCGTTTGTTACTCCCCTCAATTTTCTTTTTAAAGATGAATCATAAGCTGAACATCATTCAAGATTTTCCAAACCTTTCAAAGCCTTCTGTTTAGAATGAGCAGAGTTCTGTTGAAAAGTAATTTTCAAAATACTTTCGGACAAACTGTGTATACTAATTCTTGTCTTCATATCAAGACGAGACCATAACAAGACCAAGACAAAATTTGGTTGTGTCAGTTCCTCGTTTTACAGAAGAAAAAGTTTTGTGAGACTTCATTCCGTTACTGATGAAGAAGAATTGGACGATGAAAACACATTCCTAATGCACACTTGGCCTGCGAAAGTAAAAGTTAATTTTGGAAATAAAATAAAAAACGAAAGGGATAAAAGCGATGAGAAACCGTCGTCTAGAAAGAAAATGCGATTGGAATCCACCAAAAAGAAATGTCATCCTAAAGACATATTCAAGAAATTTCTCGATGATGATGCTTTGCAATTAGTTATTCGAGTTTTCTGTATATATAAAAGCTTTCATAGCCATTCTTTTACTATTAGTGTACCATCAAGTTTTCCAGCAAGATATAATAGAGTTTAAACAAGGGCCTAGATATTGGTATAGTTTCAAGGTGCGTGACAAAAAATAGATTTTTGGATATAAAGTGGAATACTCATTTTGCAGATAACTCAAAACATAGATAAGGAAGATAAAATGTATAAATTGTGACCTTTTAAGAATATCATCAACAAAAATGTGTCTGTCGATGAAGCCATGGTTCGTTAATTCGGGCACCACGGTACAAAGTAATTTTTTCGTGGGAAACCTGTGAGGTTGATGTCCTTTCATTTATTAAGTACTTGACGAGGATCACACTGTTTTTGACAACTTTTTCACTACTCTTAGCTTCATGTAAAATCTGAAACTAAGAGAAATTCATACTACGGGTATAATCAGAGAAAATCGCCTGAGAGAATGTGCAAAACAGGGATGGTATAACTATCAAATCCACTCTAAAACTGAAATCATAGTTGTAAAATGGAATGATAACAGTGTCTGTTCCAGTTTCCAACTATGATGGTGTGAAGAGATGGTCTGGAGCTGAATGCGTAAACACTTCCAGGATTAGCATTCGTGACCAAAAGTGGTGATGGTGTCTTTTTACTCAAATGATAAACATCTGCATAATGAATGCAGACTATTTATTTGCCCAAAAGTGTCAAAAGGCAAAACTTTCCTTTGTTACCTCAGACCACTGCATCTGATAACATCGATCGCTTTCCCCAAAAGATTGAAAAACTATTGGGGTGTACCATGTACTACGTAAGAGCAAGATGAAACTGCAAAAAGTGTCTGGAAATGCTCTGCGTTGAGCAAGACCGTTTCAAGAGATACCATTCACAATGTATCCTTACTGTTCCGGTTACATAGATTTTAAGAATAAAGACGATTAAAGTTTGCTAATCAGACTATTAATCGCGATGATCATTACTGGTACAACGTAATATTTTGCGACGAATCCAAGATTATGCTATATTACAATGATGGACCTCAACGAGTTTGGCGGAAGGCAAATGAAGCACTGAAACTAAAAAATATTATACCTACCGTAAAATTCGTTGGATTGTCAGTGCTGGGTTGGGGGTGTATGGCAGCTTCTGGTGTTGGAGAAATGACTTTTATTGAAGGGACTATGGATCACTTACAATATTTAACTATTCTGAAGACAGCAGTGCGCGGAAATTGGGCCTGGAAGGACGTTATCTATTTTACCAGGATAACGATGCTAAACATCGCTCCTGAGCAGTACGTTCCTGGATACTCTACAACTGCCCAAAAGTAATAGAACCGCCTCCACAGAATCCGGACCTTAACGCTATGTAATGTAATGTAACTATGTAGAAATATGTTTAATAAGCGAATTAGCGTTTGAATTTTTTAAATTTCTAAACCCCTTCTTCTCCTTTTATTGTCTGTAAAAGTCAGAATTTCGTTGATTTTCAAGTATTGAAAACATTTATTTCGTTGACTGTATGTAGTTGCTTTGTTGGTATGGGAGTTGATAATTTTCACTGAAGATAACCCCCAAGAATCTAGAAAGCTTTTTGCATCTGTTTCATTAAGATAATAACAAAACAGACTATGACAATGAGATGTTTATATGTTTTCAAAGTTGCCCTCCTCAAATTGCAAAGTAATATCTCCCAAGTTATTAACAAGATCAAAGAGATCGTTAAATGGCTTATGTTTTAGTTTCAAATCAATTTGGTCAAAAAGAATAAATGAGTAAAATAACACTAATCAGTAATCAGAAGCAAAACTAACTATCTATACGCCAATGTTTAAAGATTAATTTTTGATGGATCTTTCAACTTCTTATAATAGCCTCGTATTAGAGACAAATAGCAATATTAACATATTAATAGGAAAAACTTGTCTTAAATTATGTTTCCGGTTCCGAAGTTGTTTTCCCGTTTATAAAACAACGAAAACAAACGAGATATTCATGGAATATTCGTAGAAATCCAAAATCCAATAATTTGTAACCACAAAATCAAGATTTTGAAAATACAAATGACAAACAAAAAGCACGCTTCATTCAACTTCTTTTTCTAGTGTGAAAAAAATTTAATTCCCTAACAAAAATAGTACAGAATTATACCCTGGGAATATTGAAGGAAATAAAAAATTAACGGATAAATTCGGCATGAAAAAAAGGAACAAAGCTGGGTTTTTCATCAGCGGAATGAGAAAAGCTTGTGCTCTATCACTGTGAGCCCAGAAGTTTATAGGTTACAAGCATTTGGTTTTACTTTATATTATTCTCTTTTTGGCAAAACCATAACAAATAACAATGCGGTAAAACTGGTAATCAACAAAGAATTTTTTAACGTCTCTACATAACTTCAAAGAGAATCTTATATAAAAATAAAACTTTCCTTTTCCTTATAGAAAATTAAAACACCATTTGATAAAAAACTTCCATTAGTGTCGTCTGACAATGACTTTCAGGTTTACCTATAGGTTAGTTACTTAAAAATACGATATCCAAGGTTAAGTTATCAGAACTTGCCAGGTGTAGGAACACATATAACGCGACATGCACGTTATTATGTAAATTACATTAAACTAAGGTCAGACAAATATTTACTTGAATAAAAAAGGGAAAAAAGAAAAGAAAATCCTGTCATAAAAAAAACGTTCTGACAAGAAAATCTCATCGAGAAAAGTTTTAGGCGCTTTCAAACGTGCTACTCTGCATAGCCTAAGGCTAAAAAATTTTTATCGTGTTTATAAAATTTAATTATATGATTTTTCGCTCCTTCGTTTGGAGAGTTTTTTCTTTAATAAAAATTTGAAAGAATAATGGGATTTTACTTTAAGAATTTAATTAGTTAACTGTACAATGATGGAAATCCATATAATTTGTAAAACAATGGAAGAACGAATATTAATTTACGACACCAATTATATCAGTCGAGCGTTTAAAATACAGTGATCCCTCTACTATAAAGATGAACCACAGACCCTGTACAATATTATTAGAAGTTAAATTACTTCCCACCTAAATTCATCGTCAATGATGTACAATTTGCAATAAACAGACTAATTTAACTTGTAATTAACCGAGTATTAACAAGCACATACATCAAATAATAGGGCAATCAGCTTTGCAATACTCGAGTTCGCCTCGGGTTATACATTATATAACGAATATTTGCCATGATTTTAACGAAAAAGAGGATGCAGCAGCTTCTGTTATATTAAATCATACGTTGTAAATTCAATAACGTTATTATACTTTCCTTTCCAGACCATTCCTTAATTTACTTTCAATCTGTTGAACAAATTTAACAAAAGAACAAACAAAGTGACATAAAAGCGAATTTATCTTTACGTAGAAAACGAAATCTAAAGAGATCACCACGGTGGAAAATATAAAAGCCTTCCAGCAACAAAAATACTGCATAAAAAAGACGTAGTAGGTAGGTATATGTGTAATTAATTCTTTGTAACGATTTGTTTACGAAATTTACAAAGAATTTGAACTCGGTTTATCAAAATCGCGCATTATCCTGTAGAATGATTTTTTTGCAACATATTTCATTTTAGTCGTAAATCAACAAAATAGAACAAACAATAACATCGTCGAATTTGGGGAAAATTGTGTGAATTTTACCCGCTAACTCGACACTCAAAATAAACACTGCAGGTGGTTATTTATTTACTAACCAAATTGTTGCACTTATTTTTTATTTTTTGTGCTTGAAAAGTAAACTTTGAAAATATTAAATTTATTTTTGTGCGCCTCTGTCGAGTCTGTTGTACTATACGATTTAGTATGTAACTCGGACGATATAAACTAAAGCCTGGATTTACCGTTAAATGTCATGTTAATACCTTATGGTTACTTTTATACAGTCGCACCTGCAACCCTCTTTGTTATTAGAGGGCAGGTTGAAGGTGAACTTAAAGCCTTCCCGCTTTGATCGTTAGACAGTATCAGTAACGGTTGCTACTAGGGGACATCAAGGCGGTGCCCCTCCTTATATTATTGCAATTTTTAGTGAAAATTTAATTTATTCATTCGTGATAATTTGAATGTTATATGAACAGATGTGTAACGTTATAAAAAATAACAAAAACAGTATTTTCAATTGGTTAATAATATTATTCTTTTAGTTTTCCAACTTCTTGAAAATCAAATGCTCGAATTACAAAACACCGTTTATACTCAGCAGAATCGACGTATACAGTTCCTACTGATCAGACTGGGGAATTGCGGAGGCCATGAGTAACTGTTCATAACAAGGTTTAATTCTTAATTTTCGACAGGAACTAAAAATAGTCGTAGTAGTGACCGTTATAACAATTCCTGGCCTGTCTCACACGGTTTAATTTCAACCCTAGTCCATAGACGGGCAAATTAAGTAGACGAGAGGTGACATTAATAATGACTGCTACTTTAAGGTTCTCTTCAAAGTGTCAGTTTGGAAATTAGAAAACTGAGAATATCCAAATATTGATATTTTCAAATATATCTTTACATTTAAACTGAATGAATGTTGCTTTACTTGTTTACATAAAAACAGAGCAAAAAACAGGCTGATAGCGATCCCTTATGATATTGAACACTTAGCAGGGTCGCCATAAATTGGCTTGCATGAACCAACAATCTGCTGCAAGCAATTTAATTATTCCTTGTATTCAGGAACAAACAGTAATTAGCAGTGCTGACGGTGAAGGGTTCCTGCACTTCCGTTAAGGCAAAGGCAACACTTTTAAAAGCACTTTCTTTGATGGTGGCAGCGCGTAAAGTAAGTACTGTAATATGATTTGTTTTATGTTGACGCCCAAGACGGGAAATTTTAAGAAACCTATGATGATTTTAAAGACAATAATTAAACACCAATAACGTTACACAAAACGAAATTATTTATAAAAACTAAAAACGTATCAAAAATGATGTTTTGAAAAATATCCAAACGAAAAACGATATTTTGACATCTATCACATTCCTGGTTATTAGAAAATAAAACAACAAGTCACTCAAAAACATTTATTAGCATATTTTTTCAAAATTGAAGTACCCATAGCAGTAACTATCTAATAATTAGTTTTGGAAAAAAATCAGCAAAAATGATCTCACTACTGCTCGCAATTTGGTGGGGAAAATAGAAAAAAGATACCATTGGTTAGCATTTTAACTTCTGCCCAATATGTGTAAGTAAATTCTATATTAAAAACGAAAGTCCCTCTTTCTTTCATTAGAAACAAGAAGTACTTAGACAATTTTATTAAAATTAAAAATAAAGATTAGATACAGATTTTTGCGAAGACAAAAGACTTTTATTTCTCTACTAAAATATTTGGCAAAATAATAACAGCGACCAAAGTACCAACAATTCTTTTATGAAACAAACTCATAGATCTCCATTAAACTTTTTCGTTCATATTAATGTCATTAATGTTTTTAAATATTCTTGAAGCCTTAGTTGAGAAACGTAATCATAATCGTAAAAGTTTCGGCAATCAGTTTCTTTGAAGTGTAACAAAACAAACAATATTTTATTTACCATATCTGTTGCAAAAGTAGCATCATCTACTGAATGTCATTTATAAATAATGCTTGTGTTTTACACATTATCAGTATAGTAACTCGGTGCATGAATGTAGCCAAAATTAATAATAGAGTATTATGTGTAACAAGACAGGCATTAGTAGATATAAGTTCTGTCTTCTGTAACTTTAATCGTTTTACCATATTGAACTTTATTTCTCTACAAAGATGAAATAACATCTGCTAAATAAAGGAGACATACACAAATTAATTGACTAAATTGAAGCAAATACAAAAATAGAATGAATCAACTTGTTAAAATGACAACGAAAGTAATAAGACTAATAATTGTTATTTAAGCAAAGAAAAAAGAAATAATAGAAAAGCATGAGAAGGCTTCCAATTTCAAATTTCAAATAAGTCTACTAGTTAGTAAAAAACAGGAATTAACTTTGTGCTTCGAACACATGGTTTTAATTTGCCAAATTCATACCATCACTCACGTGGAACGCTACGTCACATGTGTTTTAAGATCGAAAAGATCATACGACAACCTGCGCGCGCTTATATTACTTTGTGATTCATAAAATATCTAGAAATCGTGAGACAAAACTAAAAACAGGTAAATTCATAAATCATAAGGGTTATTGATTTTAGAAACACATGCAAGTTTGATATTTATGTTACTTGCAATTCAAAATATAAACTTTCAAGTAAAACATTTACTTAAATATGTGACAACTATTTGAAAGGTTTCCTACCGGATTATAATTTTGATGATAGGTAGTAGTAGTAGTAAATAAAAGTAGCCCGACCCTGATCCTGTATTAGAAATTAGGCAACTGTTATGCATATTTCTATTTGCACAATAAGCATTCCATATTTAAATTCATTTGTTTATGTAAAGTCATTATAACTGACTTGACAGTTGATTAAAAAAATTAAATTTCTGCAAGTTAGGTTTTTTCGGCTTTTCTGAATGAAAGTATCCGAGATAAAAGATGCTGCGGTAATATCAGGTGATGTAGTTTCAAAATTCTTATCAAAACTATCTTCCAGGTTGTAAACAACATTTAAAAATTAAAATCTTCAATGAAATTTTCATGATTGTAAAATAAAAATGCGTTAGTTTTAAGTGACAGTTGTTTTATAATAAAGTCGAGTTTTTATTTATATCTAAACCGAAAGAAATTAATAATAATAAATTAAAAACTTACCATCAGATAATTCAGAACTGGCCCAAGAAGTATACACAAAATACCACGATAAAATAGTCCACTTTACAACAATTTTAGTTAAAAACACTGCCATCATAAGGTAACGAACTTTCACGTGTATTTACGATATTACCATGGTTTTTTACTAAGTGTTATAAATAATACCAGATAATACGCTGCAGACCGATGTCTGCCGTGCAAAGGTGTGCATCCATAGAGAAAAGAATAGCCGTGCGCCGTTAGAGAGTCTGCGCAACACACCCTAGCCAATATCAAGGCGCGAGTGGGTCCCCAATACAGATTTGGCTTCCAAAAAATTATGAATAACTTTTCTTAAATTTTACGCCCACGTATCGCTTGTCACAAATCGAAAAACAATGCACCCGAATCAATCATTTATTATCAATTACTAATGCTAATATCAACATTCTTAAAAATACCATTTATTTAAAAATAAAATAATTTTATAACACTAATTAATTAAAAACCCCAAGAAAATAAAATTTTCATTTTTAAGAATTAACCTAAAAATTGAAGATTCAAAGATTTTGTGTAAACACTAATGTTTTCACCTGAAAGTTTATTTAAGTTTATCATAATTACGGCCCCGTATCGATAGAAAATTATCTGCTTCGAACCTTCTACTCCGCTATAAAAATTACCACCTACACCTCGTTAATTAAATGGTATAGTGGTTAATAATGCAACCAAAATTAAATTCATCTCAAAATATCAATAAACCCGTAATTAAATTTGATGCTCCCGCTAAAATTTCCAGATAAAATAATTAAGTGCAGATGATTTATCTTAAAACGGAGAAATTTCTTTAGGTTTATTTTTAGATACAGACCGCGACAGGAAAACCTTTTTTATTCAAAAGATTTTCATCTATAGAAAGTTGTGAAACAGGAAAAAATATTTAAACTTTATGAAATTCGAAAGGTTTCGAAAACTTCAAACAAAATAATTCGATGCATAATATAATACAGTGTGTCCCACGCTTAAAACTATCTTACTCTGTTTACATAAAAATACTACCGCTAAAAATAAATTTATTTTATCGTATACAAACTGTCTGGCATTTAATTAGATTTAGATATGATAAGAATGCTGTAGAATACAAAATAATGTAATCCTAATCATTAAAACTAAATAAAAAAAGATCTTATGATTATATTATTTTGAAGTTATATACCATTCGTTAAAATATCAAATGTCTTTAAAGCCGGCTTTACACTGATTGTGATAAACTGAACTTGTAAATAACCCTAAGATTCCTAATATCTTCAGTATTCGAAAGCTTCTACGAATCTACTTTTATTCTTCGGTTAATAACAACAATTCAGTCTAGAAAAGATGTTATGACCTCTACCGTGTTTTTACAGTTGTTACAAATTTTTGTACCTACCATATAACCTTGCAAGAGTGATATTATACCATGATATTGTAGCAAGCAAAAAAAATGTCAATATTTTAAAGAAAGTAAGTTCGTGTGAATATGCAATGCTTAATACTTATAATGTTTCTCTGTTGTATCAGTTTTCTCTTTCCTCTGAGATACGGACAGCATGATTTTAAGAGTACCATACATCTACATACAAGATAAGAGTATTAATATGGGATGTCATGATTTAGAAAACAAGAACAGAGAAGAAAATTCGCACCTGTGACGTAACCAGCGGAGATATTAGTGTAAGTAGAATTGATTCGCAAAATATCGACCTGCAATGATTGGCAACAGTCTGAGTTTCCCGCAAAATAAAAATAATTTGAAAGTTGTTAGTGTTAATATCCTTGGTACACTGGCTAGCTCTCTACTGAAACTAGCTATAGTACTTCAAAACAAGAAAACCTGAATGTTTCACTTTTTTGGTTACATTGCGAGACATTTTAAAAGTAGATCTTGAACAAGTTTAGACCCGACTTTCAAATCCAAGTGTGTAATGGTTTGATCTTGAAAACCACATACGTATGTGAACCTCTCATAGTTCATATTCGCCAGATTTGTTTGCCGAATTTGACCATCTCAAGACTTATTAGCAATTTAAAGTCTTTAGGATTCAGAGAGAATTGCTTATCCATTTAAAAAGATCGTCTTAAAGAAAACCAGTGACTGTTAATATGAAATTCAGTCTGCTTGAGTCTGGTCTGACACAGATGCAAGAAGCAGGATGACTATTCTAGTTTTGAATGAAAATCTAGAGAAAACAAAATAAAGCAAGAACGATCATTTGACAGTTGAAAAACTATATAGTCAGTAGACTGCAAGAATTAAGTAAGAATTAGGAAGTAAAAAGGAAAGTCAACTCGAAATGAAAACTCTAAGAAGGGTAGAGGAAGAATAGAAGGACTTGCCTTGCTATCTGACTAGTCATTACTTTCTGTTCAACGTTAAATTAGAGCAACGAGCTGGGGTTTTGCTTGGACAACGAAGGCGTTCCAAGCTACAATTTCCGAACGATTTTCTACTTTGAAGATATTTATTCACTCTGTTCTGTTCTCGATTATAGGTTAGGTCTCATGTGGCTTGTTATTTCCAACAAATGATAATGCCCGATCTGACTCGCTACTCTACTTTTTGGAAAAAGCATGTCAACTATCCAAGATTTTCTTGATAGAGATCTATGTATAGATTATAGTAAACCTACACATTTAAATAAAGACCTTTTCTTCTGAATCGCCTTGTATAGAAGAGAAACGCCAAATTACAATACAATCCATGTACGAGCGAGACACTGTTTATATTTACGATAGAATTACCTTCGGCAACATATTAATCTACAGTCGAATAAAATATTTCAACCGATTAACTTCAGCAAAAAATAAAATACTTTCAATAATTTGAAAAACAGTAATTTTGAAGTAAAGAGTTTGACGTTGCGTTATAATTACATGGCAACAGGAATAATGGGTTTTTATAAAGTATATAACTATAAAGAAAGAATCCAGAAATCCAGAAAATCTACAAAGTACAATTAGACATTTTTCTTAACAAAACCAAACACGCAGATTCTCTATATCATTAAGGAAACATCACAAAATTAGGAGAAATCAGGACCATGACTTGACTTTAAGTTACTATTATTATTATTACTACTACTACTACTACTACTATTGCAACAATACAATCATAGAAGACGGTTCAAATCCGTCAACTATATTGTTACGCCACTGAATGATACAGAAGAATAAACAATTACCTAAAGCAGAACAAGCAACGTAACATTAAATTACGACAGGATAATTTAAAATAAATTGAAATAAGCCTCTGCTTTATCCCCAACTCCATTCCCCATTCAATGGATTTTTGTCAGGAAAATTTCTCAAATTAAGTGGAAGCAATATTAAATCAAATTGAGAAGAAATACAGTAAATGAATGTGTCAACAGTGCCTACAACAGAATTCTTTATTTATTCACGAAGTTATACCTACCTGTAAAACCCTTCTCTTACTCATTGAAAGATATTGACTTGCCAAAAAGATGACACTTTCTCAACGGTTTGATTCCCAAATATCATTGAAAGAGAATTGGAGGTTAAAAAAGAATGAGTAGTAAAAACATAAATTTTTAATATCGTTTCTAAAACTGTTTTTTCATATTTCATTGTCACGTATTTTTACGCTATTTGATCCTATTTTTAGCTATACGATAATCCATTATAAAAGTCATTTTTACTCTTCTTTTATTTTGATACTTGTCCTATATCCCTAATTTGTAGCTTATATAACGGCCAATTGATTTTAAAGTTGACTTGAGAATAAAAGCAAGCCATTACTTAAGTGGTTAACTGTACAATATAGATCTCCGCTATGAAATATGGCAAAGTGTGATATAAAGTAGGGTGAACATGAAAAGGGGTTGACGTTTTTTAAAAAGCGCAAACCATTATTCCGATATAATTCAAAAAGAAAAATATCAATACATATATCACGGGTATTATTTGAACCAAATTGATCTAAAGCATGATCATTAATTTATAAGAAATAAATTTTAAAAATGCGTTGGTACTTTCGTTATATTTTAAGTTTTATTACGATATACTTCTGCATTTTTAAACTGATGTTTTATAATCTAATCTCTTTAATTTTGTATTCATAAATAATTCGTAACAAAATAAATTCAAAGAAATCTAATTTTGTAAATTAATTGAATACTCTTCTGTGATATTATTTTATAATTTCATTATTTCGCTCAAAAGTATCGGAATACTGTTAATAAACAAATTACACATTTCATCAAATTAGAATTTATATCAAATAAATTATTTTCCAAATTGTATGTAGGTATACTACGCAATAAAACAAAAGCTAGTTTGAGTGAAACAAACTTTATATTCAGAAAAACAAACAAAGCAGATTATCCTTTAAAGCAGACCTAACTTAAACGAATTAAAACTACTAAAGTGTGCTTATGCTTAATCGCTTCTAATATTCCAGTAGGTAGTACCACTACTTTTTGCTAAAATTAACTTGAAAAGTATAAAATAAATTTTATTACGATCACATATAAACGGAACGTTGAAACAAATGCTGTACTGTCAAAAATCTCACAACCAATTGATTCAGAGTTTTTATCTCTACATAATTTAAATCATTTTTAATAACCTCAGAATTTAATTTTGAAAATGAACAAAACGCTTTAGAATTTTGTTTCAACAAACGACAACTAGATTTAAAAATAATCTGTACCTGTAACTATATAACTACACTTCTTTTGTATTCACAAATTTTCTATACATATTTTGTCCTTACTAATAATATCGTTAGATAGCCAACAGTCATTTTAGCATCTTTTTATTGACCGCTGTTTTCCTTTTTTCTCTTGGTTCAAATCTACGGATAAATTGATTTCGGTTTGTTTTTCGATTTTTATTTATCCCATTGCTTCCATTATTGATGTCTCAATATCATATGCAAAGATTGTTTCTAACATTCTGTTAAAACGTTGTTTTCCAACCGTAGTTCAATTATTTTATTACAAAATTTTTAGAATTAATCTTGATACAGCTTGAAAGAATCAGCAGAAGTTTTTTAGCAAAACTCTAGAAGCGGTGAGAAAATCCAGTTGGCCTTCTAAACGTAAGGCTCAGCCCAGTTAGCTCTTGAACTTCAAGCCCAATTTAAAAATACAGTCACATTCGTCTTTGATATTAAGAACTTTAAATTTTTGAAAGAATTAACTTTTTCAGACTGGTCAATTCAAGAAAGCTTGACCAAGACAATTAGAAAGACAACAAACTCAAAAGCTATTACAAAAGTGAACTTCATATCACCTTGTCTTATAACTTAATTCAATTTACGTACTATAGATAATAGTCTTTTACCACTAAAAAGAAACTACTAACAACTAACCCAACCCAAACCTTGATTTTATATCTTTATTGTTGGAATTAGACAAAATGAGAGATGTTAGGGGTGTTTCACACATTCCTAACTACCAAAGACGTAATCAATAATCATAATGTTGCAGTCGGCCTGATGATAAACCGTGGCAACTTAAATCAAAGTAATTCACAAACGTTTCAATGTCACATGCCCAAACATTTACACAGTAAAGGCTATGAAAAAAAATCATGTCTTAGCATATTCCGGAAAATTATCTGTCAAATTCACAGTTTGCATTAGAAACAAGGCAAAATTATCAGTTTATAGGTTATGTGTTGGCATGCATTGTGTCTAAGCTACGCCCTACCGAAACATTTCATAGCCTCCTGCAAGATTAAATTTTAATGATCGCATGTTACAACACATGCTGCAAACACAACTATTTGTTTCCCCACCAAATATACTGATTTAGTCACTTGAGTTACTTTCCATATAGTAGACACAGATACCTCATTTTTGATTAAACCCAGTCACTGAGAATTAGGTTAAGAAACAAAATTCTATCATTTCAGTAGCCATTTAAAGAGCAGGATCAGAAACTACCCCACCATTTGGTTGGTTGCAAAAAAACAGTTGACACTGTTATTTCTCGCGCATGCAAACTTCAAAAGAATTAGATAAAAGTACAAAAATTGGTATCTTGCTTTTGCTCCATTTTCTCGCACAATCTTCTCTTCTTTCATTCTGACATTATGTACAACACTTCCAATAATAATAAAAACGTATGCAATTCTTCAATTTTTTTTATCAGGTTGCCTTCTTAAAGTGTCCAGTCCTGTCCTTATCCCTCCTTATTCAACTAACCATATGCATTCAACTCCAGCAACTTATTACTACATATGTAATATTTGAGAATTGAGGAAACGCTGATATCAGTAAATAATTTCTATTGGAATTTTAAACTGTCAAATTTATCTGCAAATCAAGGCAGCGTCTATTTGAAGAATAAATGAAAACTATCAAGTTTCTTTTTAAATACCTCTCTGTTTACTATAAAAATAGTTGCGAACGTCATGGTGTGACACTGGCAAACATTAAAACATTCCACGGGAAATTAATTATCTCTGCTACAAAAACATTCTTTTTATGTATTGGAAAACTTTAAAATCGAATATCAAACAAATTAAAGTTTGCGTTTCAAGTTTTAAAATATCGTGTGCGCTTTGAGTGTTCGCTGAGAAGTAATTACTGTAAGTTTTGTTTAATCGAAAGATTTCCAATATTCGGCTTTTGAATGTGGAGTGCTATTCATTATTCAAGAAAATTATCTGAACTGTTAAAAGCTTTCGACTTTTATCTCCAGATCAATAACATTATGTTATAAATATAGCATTAATCTTTCTATTGTTTTAAGCTGTAGAATACATTTTATTATTAAATATTTAAATATTTTTACTAGAACAGATATTAATCGTAAATCTACATTTGAAGCGTTAACGTTAATGTGAAACCTAAACTTGTTAAAATTTAAATTGAGAACATTAAGAAAAAAAAATTATTGTTTTAAATAAAAGCATTAATAAACCGACCAAATGTGGCAACACATTTTCATTTTCTTAATAGCTTCTTTTCTTCCAAGAACTATTAGAAGTAAGTTTTAAAACAATTTCTAATACGATTTATTATATTTTATAATTAAGAAATACAAATTTTATCTGCATATATGCAAACAAAGATGGACAATTAAAAAAACAAAGCCCATAAAATAATGATAGTACTCTGTGAAAGAAAGGCCATCTCATACATTTCCAACTTTGAATTGGTACAAACATGGCGGAATTCGTCGGAGATCGGGAGAAATTTAAACTATCCTTACGTCAATTTGTTTTAATATGTAAAACAATTAAAATTATGTAGTAATTTTGACTTGTTATTAAAAACAAGTTCACAATGATAGTTAACTAACTTTCAAGATTTCTTAGATAAATAGTGCTATAAAACAATCAAAATAACATTATTTATAAATTAAAAAAACTTTAGTTGGTGCGAAAATGACTGCCATTGAATTGACCTATCTTTCACGGCATTCTATTGTCTACGAACTTTGCGAGTTGTAAATATCAACACTTGCGCCAGCTGGTAACTAGAAATGGGACGCACATTAAAGAAACCGGCAAGACTTTATTTTGTTTACTTTCGAAAATAGCCCTCTCTTTTATTATAAAATTTGTTTGCATTAAATTCTTTCTTTTTTTTCTTATCTGCTAACTCATAATTAATTTATACCTACGTATTTTACTTGTTTTTTTTTCCTATTAGTTTTGATACTGCCAGTGCAGTTCCATTGGATTTATCTGTGAATGTATGTTTATAAAAATATTTTAGTTGAACTTGGTTTTAATACTTTTGGTATACCGTGTGCCTCTAATGATTTATTTTACCTTATTAGTGAATTTTTATATAGGGATGCAGCACAAACGGATGTGGCATCATCACTGGAAGAAACATTGTTTTCGGTGAGGAAACAATATTTTTTGTAGTTTGTTTATTGCCAACAAATACTATAGCATCAATACATATAAACATCATATTTTACCAAGAAATGGACACTTAATTTCTAATAACTTTACAAGTATACCTTCATCCACAATAACACCATCTGGAAAGGCAGCAAGTCAGGTATCAGACTGGCACACCACTAATCCAGTCTCAATTACAGTAACATTGTTCTGTCTAAAAATTGCACCTTACATATTTACATTGCTTATACCAGGTGCAGAATTGGATAACGCACCATACAGATTTCAATAGTAAATTCTTAATGTCCAATTATTTGCTCCCTTAATTATTTTAGAGCAAAAGTGTACATAGGTTTTTTGTAGAGAAAAAAATACTGGATCTCTACACGTCGTTGCTTTTTATTTTCATTTTCTAAAACTGAAAAATTCATAAATTAAAATGTCTGGTTTCACAATAATCAGATATGCACTGGAATCATTTTAATAAGTTATTGCTTGTTTTTTGTTAAATTAATAATAATAAAATAATTCCAATGCAAATTTGATTGTTGCAGGGTCTGTGGTACATTCACAAAGGCAACTTTTAGCACTTCTTTCATTATCCAACTATAAGTGATAAATCATAACCATTAAAAGGGTAGAAATTATACAACTGACCCCTATTACCCATATAGTCACCTATAAAGAGGGCTTTTCGGATACTGATGCCTGTCGTATAACTTTTGCACTTAAAGTGTTGTTTTGCTTCACTAAATCTACCACGTAGCCCACTTTAAATAACTCTTTCCCTTTATCAGTGTTTCCCTTAGATCGATGTTGATATTTAATGTATTTGTTTATCAATTCCTAAAAAGCATACTTTTTTTGTATCACATCTAAAATTACTAAGAAGAAAATTAACCTTTTTAGTGGCTTCTTCAAACCAACCTAACATTTTCTTGGAAAAATGAAAATGATAAACTATCTAGAGTAAGAATCTACAAAAACTTGATATAATTTTCTTTTAGATAAAAAACTATATTTCTCATTGCTTTATAGTTATTTTAATATTTTGTGCACTATTGATGTAAATTTCCTATTTACATCTTTCGCTTTCATTTTGGAGTTTAAATACAAGTAAACCAGATGAAGATGGCTGGTCAGCTGCGCGTTTGAGGAAGAGAGAGAACACTACCAAAGCAAAGCTGCAAGTGCGGTCCCCACCACAAATCGCTGTTATGCCAAAGCGCAACCGATTCTCACCGGCCAACTTTATCTGGTTTACTTGTAATAATAATATGACTTGTATACATATCTATTGGAGTTGCAGTCCAAGTTGAAATTCAATTTAGAGTTGAAGGTAGAAAAACCTCCACAATTATTTTTCTCTTCAATTTATTGATAATCTAGCTAGCTCTCTTTAATATAGTTAGTTATACCAGGTCCTCTGGGGAAAACAGTGTAATATATTTCATGACCTGTTCTCCTTGGTTTTTGCTACATTCTTTGATATAAAAAAAGTTTCTGTTAACAGTTAACAGAAATATTCAAAATGCTTCAGAATACAGAATATTAGATCAAGTGTGTGCCTGTATCCCTGACCCCTTTCCCTAAGTCTAAGTCTCTGATAACTGGAAGATGTATTTTAAGAAAAAATTCAAGAGTCAGTAGAAGTTTTAGTTTTATAACCAAAGCTATCCAAGGGATTCCAGAAATATGTTGATGGGATCACCACTTCATACATCCAAAGACCACGGCCTGTAATTCACTACACTCATTTCCAAAGCATCCTGTGTATGTTAGAGATTTCAAGGCAACAGTCCTAAAAATGAACTGAAGGATGACTCCTTGCTAGCTCTTGGGACCTTCTG
The DNA here is from genome assembly GCA_011009095.1 of Ignelater luminosus. Taxonomy (NCBI): domain Eukaryota; kingdom Metazoa; phylum Arthropoda; class Insecta; order Coleoptera; family Elateridae; genus Ignelater; species Ignelater luminosus. Next base: position 22,353 of record VTPC01001629.1, read on the forward strand.
AAACTCAATGTGCTCCATTCCTCTGTTGCCTTAGAGGTTTCTTTTCAGTTGAGACTGGCAAAATGGACAAAACCTTTAATTCCACATTAATTTCAAACCCCAGACCTCTCTCTATAATGATGTTAAGTCAATTTATCAAATCCAATAGCTGGTGGATAAATATTAATTAATTTCTTTGTAAATTAATATTTAATGAACAATTGAGGTTAAAACTCTAGGTGTTTGGATCAAATTATTGACAGCTGGTGGATAAATTTTAGAAATTAGCACAAACTGATGCTCTATGCCAAAATGAGAAATAAGATTTTGTTATCCGTTGTGATTGCAAAATTACTTGCAATCGAAGGAGGTGACAGCCGAGCCCTTTATTAGGAAGCATCAAATTATCTTCAAGAATGCATCAGTGATGGAGTTATCGAACAAGTGGTGACAAATGGGTTGAAAGAGAATGGCATTACATAAAGGTGGTTTGTCCAGACCTCTACCTGTCCTGAAGTTTTCCCAAACTAGATCTGTTGACAACTTTGGCACTGGAAATCTATTTTATTTATAGATGAGTCTAAGTTCTGTCTGGTTTACTATGATGGCAATGTGTGGTGGTGCTGATATTAAATATCAAATTTAGTTTTCTCTTGTAGATCAAAGAATACTATCATGTTCAATGGATAGATGGTATACAGGGACATCATTAATAGGAAGAAGCCACGTGACCACTAATTTAAAAGTGGCGCGAAATTTTACCTTTCAACGTTGGCTACACTCCCTCACGAGTATATTTCTAACCTAAAATTACATCGGCGTGCGTACGTTCCGTGGTTTCTTGGTCTCTGTTTTGCGTTTTTTAGTTTATTTTGTTCTATTCAAAAATCAGTCTTTTTCAAGACTAAATCTGTTTTTTGTGAGTTAATCGAGGTAAGTTAGATTTAACGCATTCAAAATGTGATAATAAATTTTAAAACTGCATAATTATTTCAGTTTGGAAGGTTACGTTTTTGCGATGCCTTTTACAACCGAATAAGATAAATTTATTTTAATAGCTCACTATCGAAGTGGAACACAGAATACAGATGGTTCATGGACCTATTCATTACAATCTTGTATCCAACAATTTGAACAAGCTTTTCCTGAAGTGCAAGTCGTAGGCATGATATACTTAAGCGGTTTGAAGAAAAACATTGCATCTGCAAAGGCAAATCATCTGGTAGACCAACCGTATTAACTGATGAAGTTCTCGAAGACATGCAGATGCGAATGAATCGTAGTCCCCATAAATTCATTAAACGCTTAGCCACTGAAACAGGTAGGAATCTATTTGCATTAAACAAATAATATGTTTTGCTTCATTCGTGTTTTAAATTATTAATTATTTTGAATTTATCACTTGTAGTAATTCAATTGTTTTATTAGCAAACAAATAAAAAACTGGCACTGCTATTTATTTCTGAATTATTTACATTCATTAAACTATTTTAAACCATAATCTAACCAACAACTTTTTCCGCAGGACTTTCATATGGAAGTTGCCAAGTTGCATTAAAAAAGAAGCTACGAATGCATCCCTATCAAGTGTCTGTAATACAAGAACTGTTTCCGCATGCTCATCAATTACGAGTTCAATACTGTCAGTGGTTTATGCAACACTTGAACAACGATGACATATTAAATAAGAGAATCCCCACAATTATGAAGAAACAAGTTTGCATCCCCAGAAGGTTAGTGTATGGGTTGCGATGTCAAGACGCAGGATCTATGGTCCATTGTTTTTTAATGACACAATCAGTAGAGAAAGATACCGAGATAATATTTTAACACCTTCTATCGAACAACTATTGGATGATGAAATCCAAGAGGGCTACTTCCAGCAAGATGGTGCATCAGCACATACGGCACGCACCACTATTTGTTATTTGGAAGAGTTCTTTGATGACCGAGTGATTAGTTGTGGACAATGGCTCCCTCGGTCTCCCGATCTCACACCATTAGATTTGTGTTTATTTGGGCATTTGAAGAATAATGTTTACAGGCACCGTCCACAGAATATTGACGAATTAAAAGAGGCCATACAAAATGAAATTAATAATATATCATCAGAAACCTTAGTTTCAGTTTTCAATAGTATCAAAAATAGAGTTCGGTTATGTTTAGAGAAACAGGGTGGCCATATCGAACCATTTATGTAATTTGTACGTAAATTGCAATAAAATGTAAAATAACTAAATGAAATTGTAAAATTTAGGATAAATGTAAGCCATTATTTTTAATTAAATTCTAGTAACCTGCTACCTAACAAATTATTTTTTTATAAATAAATTATGGCAGTTGAAATAATTGCGATTTTTAGTTCTGTTATCTAGCATACCTAGTTCTAAGTATCGTGTTACATTAATCTCAGAAAATAAAAATTACACGTCAATTATTAATCTTTAATTATTCCCAGAACACGATTGTGTTAAGACGACTGCCAAAGTGCCGATTTTGATAAATGGTTTTTTTAAATATAGAATTAAACATTTAATGACTCTTAATGATTGAGTATGTATATCATTTATGCATGCATAACTATACAAAAA
>VTPC01001629.1:24972-42896 GCA_011009095.1 Ignelater luminosus
TTGGGCCTTATCTAATTCTTGTTTTTAAAAATATATTGAAGATATTGTCATTTTTTAATTTTCCAATTTTATATATAATTATCTTTAAATATTTAAGTTTCTAAGTAGTTTCATCATACATCGAATACTACGCCACTGGAAAACTACATAATTCTTGATTACAACAGAGCTGCCAACAGTGCAAGATGTGTTGCCTAACCAACAGTAAATTTCGTGGTCACTTGGCTTCCTCCTATTTATGATGTCCCTGTATTCATTGCAACTAAGCTACTGTGGACTAGGCTCAGATAGTGCTTACTAATCTATTACAAAAAGATAAAATAAAACGATTTGCTGCTCCAAACACTTCTTTGATTTATGACTAATGAAATTCTCACCTCCGAGTGTATGCCTTTATGACAGCTTTATTGCATTTTTGGATGTGACCTAATGGTCATTTTTAAAATGACTGCGATGTGGTTACATAAGTAAGTTACTGTATTAGAAATAGTTAATTAAACTAAGCAAGCTACAACAGTTAAAATGTTATAAAAAGCATTTCACTGTACCCAACTTGGGAAAGGCATGTCATGACAAAATGACTACAAATTAAAAATTCTTTTGTAAACATACAATTGCATTTCTTTTATGTTGCTAATGTATTTTTTTAATAATATTCATCAGAACATTTTATTATATTAAATATTAAAAAGTTTAATAACTTAAACTCTCGATACTTACATTTTGTACTTAAAATTATGAAATAAACAGTTTAAATATTATAAAATATATTTTCTTTTATATATATGTAAGTATATACATAAAAATCATCATCACATATAAAAAGTATAAAATATCTCTTAATATACTATATAAAAACATTGTCAGTCCAGCAAAAGCATTACGAGTAAAAATTAATTTTTGCATAGAGGCTCAACATCATATATGTTTGTTAGCAAAAGCACTAACAAAAAACATTAATTGTATGTTAATAAAATGCTGCAAAGTTTTTCAGACAATTTAATTTTTACTTCAAAATAAATTTGAGAATTTAAAATATCGTCTGAAATATTTCTTTAGCTCTTCAGAGATTTAATGAAACCTTGTAAATAATTCAGTAATTGGTTTCAAATATCACCTGCCTTAACTTTCTTTAGCGATATAAATCACATTTGCACTAAAACATATTACAAGAATTACACTTTTTATTATACAACTTTTTTCTGAACTTACTGTGGTGACATAATCTACCATACCAGCCTGGTTCACAAACACAAACATTATCTATGCAAGTCCCATGTTTACACGCTACTTTACAAGTACTTCTATGTGGTTTTGCACGTCCAATCTCACAGTGATCTCCTCTAAACCCATTTGGGCACCTACATTTATTTACGCCTCTGCATTTTCCACCATTTAAACAAGGAATTATACATTTCGCTACAAGATTGAATATAAAAAATTTTCCAATTTTCTAAAATATCATGTAACTAACAATATTCACAATGTAAACCATAATATCCTTTTGAACATTCACAGGTATCTTTTTGTACACATTTTCCTCCATTCAAGCACTTTTCACTGCAAATACCTAAAAAATCATATTCATCAGATATAACTTATATTTTTCTATAAGTATAGATTTTTTACGCACCTCCTTCACAATGACGTCCCTGAAATCCTTCTGGACAACTACATATTCCTGGTGAGGTACAATTCCCTCCATTCATGCATTGCGGATAACATAATGCTGTACGGCAGTAAGGACCCATATATCCCTCTGGACACTGGCATATTCTTTCATGATTACACCATCCATTATTTGCACATTTTTTATCACATTCGGGATCTGGATCTTTGGATCAAAGAATTTTATATGTACATAAGTAAATGGCGTAATTTAACCATCAGTCTTACTTCTCTGCGAACATTCTTTCCGTAACTTCAATCTAAGTGGAGTCCCATTTAAGGGTTTACCTTTTCTACTTTCAATTAACAACCCTATTCCAAAGGTAGCAATTCCAGAACTGTTTCCCAAACATGGCAAAAATATACTAAACTCTTTAGGCCGTTTTGGAACTCTGCCTTTGATTTTAATTGATAGAACTGGTGGTTCTAAAATGCTCTCATCAAATGATTGCAACCGATCAAAATGATAGTAATACTTCTTTACTCCTGCTTTCCATGTAAAATTTACATAACCAACTTCTGCAGGAATAATTGGAAGATATTTCTCAAAATTTGGATCAAGAATGTAAGGCAAAACATTTCCATTTACAATTGCATAAATTTCCATGGACATACCTATTTGATAAACAGTTCAAATTTCCTTTTTTATTTAAGTATATGTATTATATTTACCACTAAACATTTTAACTTGTTTTTCATCAATCCATAATGCTAAATCACCATTACTACGAGGATCATTTTTTGAATCATTTCTACCACCTCTAAGAACTCCCTTTACCATAGCGATTGAAAATAATACTGAAAAAATACTCCACATTGCCAACTTCGCTTGCAACATTCCACAGAAAAATTAATTTTTTGTGGTTTGAAAGACGTCTGTTAATTTGCTATTTAATTATATTTAGGTATAAAGTCTTGTTTTTGTAGAGCAGCAATACTTAAAAACAGTGGTCCGAAGTGACTCTCTACACAGCTATTACCAGAACCTAAATATCACATTACAAATATAAGTTAATAAATACTAGCGTACTTAACACTTACACAATTTTGAAATTTAAAATAAAGCTACCTAGATATTCCGATTGTCACACTAATACTCATTAGTAAACAGTCCATTGCAACACAGTACTTTTTGTAATAAGACACAACGTCAAATAAGTTACAAGTTTGAAGTTTTATGTTGTTAGTTTGATATTCAAATGGAATGTAATACAATACTAAAGATACCGCTACATACTATTAGCAAAAGTCATTTAACAATTATGATAAAAGTGTTAACTACTATTGCTTTATTAGTAACACACAAGTTGATATTAACTATAAAAGAAAAGAAAGAACAACTGAAAATATTAAATGCCCAAGCAAAGTGTTCTAATTTTTAATTAATTAGTGTTATTACTAAAAGTTGAGAATGTCAAATATCGGATCACAATTTTATGATTAAAAGGGCTGTCACAGCTATAAGGTCTCACATTATAATACACTTTCAAGATCATTAATTTAATTTATTCAAATGGGTCAACTTAAATATTACTCTCAAAGGTCATTGACCCTGTTATTTCCTAAAGTTTCTATAAGATACCCATCTCTGCTTACATCCATAATCAATACCAATCATTTTATTTATTTTATTGCTAATAATAATTAAAAGCTTAGAGGATCAAATATTAATCATGAGGCAGTACAATAATATCCATTAGATTTTGGGAGGATCCAGGATCATTTTCAAGTCAAGGAAGTCTATAGTCGAATGAACAAATATAGAGATGGTAAAATTTTGTTTGCCACATGTTAATCGTTCAACAGTATTCTCTCAATACAGAAATGTGGATTTAAATTACTTTTTTTGAGTTGAGGAAACTTAGAGGAATCTTTGTCAAAGGCTTTGCTTTAAGATATTTTTGAATTTAGGCGCGCTTTCGCAACTCTTGTCATTTTTCGCCGTTTTAAAGGTGGCCAAAACTAACTTTCGTCTTTAGTTTTCAAAAGATAAGTTCGTTTCATTATCTAGCTAAAAGACCAAGTTTCGTAATTTTTGTCAAAATTGATCTCTAGCGGCAAAATCGTGAACTATAAGAAACATCTTCCATTGATTCAGATAATACAGATTCCCTAGTAGAATAATATCCTTTAGTCCCAATTTGATATCTTGGAAAATTTCAATCGCGACCTTTGCTGATAAACGTTCATGCACTGCAGTCCATCGAAGTGATTATGGATAACGATCACTTAGAATTGTCAAAATTAGTTTTTGAACTTCAATTTGCCCAAGCGAATTGAATAAATAGTACCTTTAATAACGTTCTAAATGCCAAAAAAAAAGAGAAAAACGTGTTACTATACCGATAACATACCGATTTCTCATCTTTTAGGCCCTTTGTATTTGCCTAAATAAAAGACAGTTAATGATTGTTTTTTAATAATTCTGATACGTTGATAATACTTTTTGGTCGCAGAAAAATTAGGTTATGCTTTGCTAACAAACCTATTAATTTCATGTTTTGACAAATTGTTTTTAGAAAATTCTGTTTGCTCTGCCTAAGTTGATTTTTCTTTCTGTTTCTAGTTTAGATCGAAAAAATGTTTTTGGCCAGAATTACACTGCAGCCTCGTTAGCTATAGTAGTTTATAATTTTCTTTAGTTTATAAGGCAGCACAATCAGATAACTTTCAATTTAGTTCCAAAAGAACAAAATTACAAAATGGTATGTCAACGTTTTTCCCAAGTCCAGACATCTAATGTTATTAATTACATCAGCATCTTTCTTGGCCGCTGCCGATAGCGACAAGTTACTTGGAAATTGGAATTGGAATCATTAAGTGGCAACCCAAGAGAAGAACTATATACAAGTATTACAGTAATCCACAAAAGTAATATCCTGATCTCAATTAATAAAATCATGTTTATAAAGTTTTTAATTTTCTTATCAGTTATCTCTATTTGCCAGCTAATCATTCTTATGCTAATACAGAACATTTCGTTCATATATATAGCAGAATTTTTCGTAATTAAAGTCAGTTTATTTATCTATCTGGGACATTATTTTTGTGGATGACTGTACAACTTTATTTAGAAATTTCAAATGATAGAATTACTATTTAACTGAGACCACCCCCTTATCAGCATAAAAGCAGGGCAGGAAATGATTTAGAAGGTGTAAGTATGACAAGTAAAACAAAAATGACCAATTTTTGATTTAAAGTCTTATTGTGTGCTGAGAAAATCCTATCATATAAGTTCTAATAGTAAATTATTTCGAGATTTAATTAACAAGATTATTTAACAAAATTGCAGTTCAGATAATTAATACAAAAATACGCACAAAATTACAATTGATTTTTCATCCACCCTATATATTTATTTTTATACACAACGTATTATTATTATTATTAGTAGTAGTCGATGGTCAAATTTTTTATGACAGTAATGTCTTTGTTTTACCAGTTTTTCTCTTTTTTTTTTCTAACTGTTGCTATGGAATTGCAAGGCGAACAATATTGCAAGCATTTTGCTGCTTTATTGTTTTTTGCCTTATAAATTAAGTTGAGAATGTCTCATAAAAGAATTCTATACATTTTGGACTGGTTTACAAATCGAATTTATTAATTACATTCTTAAAATGTGAATGATTCATAGTGGTGTAAAAATAAAATTAATCTTTAACTAGAATAATTATCGAAAAAGAAATGAATTATATTTGACTTTTTATTAATTGATTTATCAAATTAAATCCTATAAATGATCTTTCTTTGTATAAATAATAAAGAAATGCCCAAAAAAAGGAATATAACCTAAACCAGTAATTTTAAACATGCTTACCTTACGAAAAAACAAGATTAAGAAATGGTTATCTTAAAATGCACTTAACTTATAATAAAATATAACAGATCAAAACTTAAACCAACAATAAAAACATTTATTTTATGCCCCAAACATTTAACTTGCCAAATATAATCTTTCTTGATTTTAAAAATAATTATAAACTTTTGTTGCATTAGTAGGGGGAAAGTATCTATAGATACGCCCACGGTATTGTTCGAGTGCCAAAGACATTTTTTTAATGTTCTTCGCATTTATTTTGAACATTTTGTAGAGATTTGTAACTTTGTATCATTACTATTTTTATTGCGTTTTAGTTTTAAATTATACAAGTGTCTGATTTGATTACCATTTATATAAATACTTTTAATTTTTAATATTAACCTTTTAACCCTTCTTTAATATGAGTACTTTACTAAAATCTATAAACATTTAACATTTTGTAAAATAAATTAAACAAAAAGTTATAGTTTAACGTATAAAGGTGGTTCATGACGTCATTAAACTCTCATAAACTGTTCCATGTAAAATTAGTGATAGCATAATTGTTTGTAATACTAATATGCATGCAATTTTGTTATATATTATTTAACTTTTTTTGTAATATGTCTATAAAACTTTGCTACCGCTTAGCAGTACATCTTTTCTAGCAATGTATACAGAGTGTCTCAAACTTGATGATATTAAATCGATATCTCTCCTTATATGCAGCTACACTGATTGCACATTATTAGCTTACCGTTTTGAGATAAGAACAAAAACTAGATAACTTCCTGTTTTGCAAGTTCCAACAAAATATCCATAGCTTCGTGGCATAAGAAAAAGTCGTTAATTGTTAACTCTCTCTTAAGACACCTTACTTGATATCTTAAAATATAAAACAATCTTGAATTTTTTAATCAAGGGCAGTCTTTATTTTGACTCCACTAAAAGTTTATTTTTCAAGCTTCTTAAATAAGAATTTGTCAATACTATTTAAGGCTCATTGTAACAACATAGTAAACAGTAAGCCGTGAAGAATGTAAAATGTTCTTTACAAACTAAGCTATACGTAGAAACAAAAGAAAAACAAAGCACCTTGATATTAAAACCTTCACTGTAAAAATCAAAAGATAAATAATTGTGAGTAGAGTTTATCCAAATAAGTTTTGTTCGAAATGATCACGCTCCGCTCCGTCACGAGAGAATTATGTTTCTTATGTCTATGAATTAAAATTTTTAAAATTACAGAGATAACATTTTTGTGGTTCTTCCTCTTGTTTCGAGATAAACATAAGATAACATATCTGTTTAGAAAGTTTATTTCCGCTCGAAGTGTTTAAATTTATATCAATACTATCAGAAATAATTACGTAATTACGTTCTAATTAAGTACGTAGTGGCGAATAACCCGAAACGGGTGTTCTTCATCATTCAGTACTATTTCTTTTCGTCATTTTGTTTTTTCGGCATTTTTATGTTTACCTTTTACTGCTTTTACCAAAAGAGTTTTTATTATTTTTGGCGAGTAACGCTAATAAACTCAAAGTATAATTTTTTTATCAGCTGGAAATAAAACACGCTTCTTCATTACGAACCTAAAACTAGACTATTCAATGTTAGCTTACTTCTTTTCAGATTCAAAGAAACTTGAAATATAATCTGTAGAAATATCAATTAGTTGTCTACTTAGAACAGTGATGGGCAAATCTTTTTTATAGAGGGCTAAACAAGAAAAATAAAAATTCTAGACAGGTTAACTCAATATTATTATCAAGATACCTGATTCCTAGCACTGCATTTACAAACAAAAGCAGTAGACATATCTATCTACCGAGCCTTATAATCCGTAATTAGCGCAACTCTGATTTAGGGCATGATATTGCCTTTCATGCCATAGAATTTACAGTTTAGAGCCCTCTTAATTATTACGTCTTTTACTATCTAGTATTAAATCTTCTTTTTCAATCAAAACGTTTTTCGGTATCTACGATTTCTCTGTTCTCAAACTTTACTTTAATTTATTACGCCTCCAGCTTTTAGGCAATCTTCACGCAACATAGTCCAAAAACTTAATAGTTGGATTTAGCAGTAAAATCTTGCAAATAAAAAATCTGTAGGAATCAGGATCTTTAGGCCAATCAAGCTTTTTGAACCAATAGACCTTTTTATGCCGACTAGGATTTTTGAGTTGATTAAACTTTTCTGATCAATCAGACTTTGCGAGCTTATTATTATTTGAGTTTAGGCCAAGGGTTTTTGACCTGTTCAAAAGTATGTTCATTTTAATTTTTCAATTTCACTGATTAGTAGGACTGGTTAAAAGGACTGATTCAAGGGATAAGATGCATTAGTACAAGATAATAATAATAACGCATGTATTAAAATAATGAATTACAACAAAGCAATCAGCATCAATGTATTTTTTCTTGTTCCTGAACGATCGACAGCAAACGTCAATTTCCGTAAAGGCAGAGGCAATAATTTTAAAAGATTTTTCTTCAATGCTGGCAGCGTGTAAGCCTAAACACAAGCTATATTATGAAATTTTTTCCTACTGAGACTACAAAACTGCAAAGTCGGTTTTTTGGCTTATTATTGGTTGTGTCCAGAAAGAATAATCATGATTGCATGCTGCCATCATCTATGATTCTTGGACGATTTAACCTAGAAGTATCAGATTAATATCCATCACGAATTTGAAAAACACTGCTTTATAATAAACATCAAATTCAAATGCAACAACTTATATCTAACCTCAGCAGAATACGAAAGTGTTGCTTAAAATGCTGCCTTTATGATTCAATGTATAATAATATAAAGACAAAATATTGTCTTTCCCACAGAATCGTGCAAGCATTGACCATTATACCTCCATACCGTCAATGCTTGCACGATTTTTTGATAAATTTGTGAGAAAGACAATATTTCGACTTTATATTATTATACATTAATGATATTTCTCATTAAAAGTTGGGTTAGGATTTTGGAAGTATTAATTTTTTAAATTATGATTTAAGTTGCTGACTACTCCTGAACACAAGCACTGATTTTTCAAACGGTTGAATCTAATTTTGTCAAGTTTGTTTTATATATTTATGTCTATTATTTGTTAAATATGTTTATGTATCGACCTCTCACTCGAGATGTTCACTGTAATTCTGAATGGTAATTAAAACGCCTTTATTTTGACTTTTTTGATTCGTTTGTATGAACAACATTTCTTAACAATTTGCAAATAATTACAAAAAACAAACATAAAATTTAATAACGTTCAGTAATGAAATTTGTATGCTTCTTCTTATGGCGTAATTTCAATTCTCGCTTTTGATTTGTGCAGATTAGAGATCCTAAATTGTTTATTGTTGACAAATTTAGTTGTTACATTAAGGAACTCTAGTCGAAATGTTTTCAGATAACCTGTCTATTTATTAATCTATTAACCTAAAATTGCAAGCGAGTTTCAGAGCATAAGTTAACAGTTAATACTATTCACGTTAGCTCATAGGTAGTTACAATGACAGTATCTTCGAATTCTCAAGGTTATCTTTAACAGTAGTTTGATGGGCGATAGGTTAATATTTGAAGTTGAAGCTGACGATGTTGCTTGTGGATACTTGGAACAATATGAGTAATTATAGTGGGTGTTTTAAAAGCGAAGTGTTTGTTTCGTGAATATTTCGTGTATTTCTAAAAATAATTTATAATCTTCTACTAGTACATAAAACGCGTTAGTTTCGTGCTGTTTTAGTTTTAATTCGTTTCCCCATTCGTGTTCAATAGTGTGGAAAAGAAAATTTAAAAAATCTCAAAAACATGAGATTTAACGATAGAGAACTAGCAAAAGTAGGTGAGGGTCGTGTAGATTTGGAGGGAATTTTACACCACATGAAACCTCAAGAAAATGATTGGTCCGATTGGTATCAACAACATTCCTTCAAAGAACGTACTTTTAAATTGATATCTAATCTGTTATTTTATTATCGTGTTAATGAACCAGAACCACTAGGTGTTTTAGTTTTAGAAAATGTGCAAGTGGCTTATGAAAGACCACATAAAGGAATACCTTTTGCATTCTCATTAACATTTAAAGTAAATGATAAATGTAAAGATTCTGAACGGAAACATATTTTTTCTTGCCGTTGCCAAGAAGATGTCAACAAATGGGTTTCAACACTGAAGGTGGCTTCTTATGAACACTGGCGATCACAGTTTATTATTTTAAAGACTAAGATAAGTATGCGAACGGGAAAAGATCCTGTATTAGATTACCTAAGAAGGCAACATCAAAATAAAGAAAATGCTAGTGGAAATAGTAATAGTGAAAAGAGAGTGTGTGCTAAGAAATCGACGTTTCAAAGTCATATTGAAAAAAGAATTGTGTGTGAATCAACATTAGAAATTTCTAATGCAACAGAATCTTCAGTTATCAGTGAAACGTCTACTATGATGTCAACAGAATTAACAAAGATTACCAAGAGTGTTAATTCAGAAGCAGTTCCAATTGGAAAACTTATTGATATTTAATTCTTAAATTAATTTTAATTCTAATTTATAATAACATGTAAAAGACGATTGTATCATTTTCCATTTTGTGAAATATTGATGTTATTTGCATTTTAAATACTTAGATATTTGAATCAATAATATTTGCTGTGATATATTTTTCTACATACACATTAATATTGATCTCGTAAGCAGTACACTATTTTAGTTTTATTAGGATTAAACTTAATTTAGATAATTTTATCAAATCTCCATGCTGATTACAAAGCCTTATAAACTCAGATTTGTATAGAATAATTATTTAGAAGATATTGTTAATCTGTAAATGTTGCAATTAGAAAGAAAAACAAATGTTCAAATTCAAGTTATTGCAATCCTTGATTATATAAAATTTAATTTACTAAACTTTTTAATTAGTATGAGATTATTGTATATAGAATAATCGGAATGTTTGATTGATAATTGTTCATAATTTGTGTACAAGTAATTTGATGTAAGAATAGTAAAATCTCAAACTGATTATTATTGTTCGGGTAATGTTTTGCTCAAAACTGTAACAGCATTGAAATATGTCGTAGTTGGCTATGAACATGTATGATAGAATAATTATTTAGCCATTTATGGAAATTCCTTGCCAATACATGTGGATTGTGTGTTGCAATATTAGAATATTCTTGAGTGTTTTTATCTGATTTGTACTGATAGTTTAATAATAAAGCTTTAAGTTTTAACTGCTTTAGTTTTCTCTACTAAATAGATCTCTAAACATTACCAGAAATCACTTCCATTTACTACTTTCTCTTTTGCATATCTCAGTACACATCACTGCTTTGCTACAGAGCCTATAGATTTATCATTTGCATCATATTGTAAGAATTTTTATATTTCTGCATGATTAGATTTGATTATTTACGTGTTACACAATTTCAGGAAAAATATTACCTAGAAATAAAATTTCCAAAATATGAACTGCATTTTTTAAAACAGCACTCTTAAATTTTTCAACCAATTTCATAAAACAAAGAATCTACTGTTTCAAAAATACTATTTTTGGCAACTTTCCTACATAACGCAGATAAGTGCCAACTGTTGAGAGATTAGCTGCTTTAGTATAATATATAATGAAATATGTAAAAGATAATTGTGTAATTGTTTTTGATAAGTTTATTGAACCTCAGTAACTTGATTGATTTTGATACCAATGAAAAGTTTTTACTGTCGTCAAGTTGTACCATAGCTGGTAGATATATTGCTTTTGGAAGTTATTATTAAAACTTAGATTATATGCAAAATGCATCTGTGTATCTTCCAGTGTATCCTTTCACAACATTAAAATTACTCGTTTTATCATTTTCTAAGGCTATTTGAGACAACTTGAAATAAAACAGGTAATTACAATATTTTGAAGGAATAGATCAAAAGATACAGAGGTGCGTTTTGCATACTTTATACTTTTTCCATTTTTGGAGTAAAATTAGTTTTATTTTTTTTTTATACTCAGTTTGTAATGTCAAATCTGTTCTGTGCAAGAACTGGACTTTTATGCTCATTTTTAAGCTTACAGTTGTTATTGTTATTTTACTCCAGGGGACCTGACTTATAGGAACAGAAAGTCTGCATTAGCATAAAAATAATTAGATAAGTAGATAGAAATAGAAATACTTGATAAGATTAAAAGCTTTATAAAAGTGCTTTTATTATTATTTTTTGCAAGTAACTACATTTTCTGGATGATTTCACATACTTATTCATAGTGAGCTGTGCATACAAGTGGTAAATTAACTAAGCAAATGAGACATAATTGTCTATTTCCTTATTTACTTAACACTAAAAAAGACAACGAGTATTTTCTAATTTAACGAGCAATTTCCAAGTATTCTAATGATTTTGCAGTTAATTACATGACATTCAACTCAATTTAATACATAAATACTTTATTGATAGTAAAAAAGAAAAAAGTATTTAAATAGCGATAAGAAACAAATAAAATGAAAAGTACTTTAGTACTTATGTTACAGAAAATTTTCAAATACAGCATTAACTTGAAAAAACTGAAAAATGATCATATTCTTACTTACAAAAATGAGTAAAATATTCTGTGAAACTACCATAAACAAAGTGAAAATCTTTACATTAACCTTAACTAGTCTAAAAATGCATGGATTATGTTTAAGAAAATGTCATATAGATTTAAGATCTCTGATAATTGTAATCACAAAATAAAATACGTTTCATCAATAATATTAATAAATACAACGGCATCCTTCAATTTCCTTATACGCAATCAGACATGTTTTATTTCTACATCAATCGATCGATCAGGCAATCTTTATTTATAAAGAATTCATACCTAACTCAATTTAGCCAAAATGTGGACATATTCACTTTCTGTATTGATCGATTCAATTGATTTGTATGGTAACTATCCACTGCTATGGAATTGCACCTCTTCCTGCTGTAGAGATTCATAAGCTGCACCCGAGATCTCTGTTTAATTCAATAATTACAAATCACTTACTGCAACGGTTATGGATACATCCTCATCCATCTTCTATAAGTTGCTCAATGAATAGTAAACACATTTCGACTCTAGCTCTGTCTCTGTTAGCAAAACTAGCTGGCATAAAGTGGTCTTTCCATTGTATAAAAAAATTCTTCAAACTTAATGTCTTCCCAAATTTTGGAATATTTTGACAGATATATAGTTCAAAGATTCAGCAAGGGACAAGAGCTCCTTAGCCTTACAAACAGAGGTCTGTAACATACATGAATATAGGACAAATCTCAACCTCTTTATAGTTTTGAAAAATAACAGCTAAACAAGAATAGTAACTATTAATAGTTGTGTTTTTAATAACTCAAAGACAACATGAGCTATAATATTCCACATAGTCTTTACTACAAGAAATCTACCTTTCTAGGGAGGGACTGTTATGCAGTCAAAAAACTGACTTATTCTAATGTTTTAGTATTCAGTACTCAATTTAACAAACAAAGTTACTCTTGTGCCTTTCTTGTGCAATATACAGTTTTCAGGTAATTCTAGATTTTTGAATTCCTATAACCTCATTTAATGTAGAGATCTTGTTTTTCAAAAAGAGCCCAAAATATTAAAAATGTAGTTTTTTGTGTAGCTATGAATATGAAATGCCTTACATGTTGTAATTTACAACCCCATCAGTGGTGGAGATTATAACCACTAATTAAATGATTTTGCTAAAAAGACAATAGAGATACCTAAGATCACAGTTTTCTCTACATTTACGTACACTTAAATAGAAATTCTCATTATTTTATATATTGTTCTCAGTACTTATGGTTTTGGGTTGATTTATTGTTAATTTAACCGAAATCATCTAAATTTCAGTAATTTAGTCTTCACAAGTTTAATTATGCAAAAACTTTTACAACCGTTTCATTTCCACACACTGTCAAGTCTTTGTTTTCATGACCTACTGTGTTTTAGAATTTCCTCTTTAAAATATTGTGTGTTGAGCCTATTTTTGGGAATATTTTCAGCATTCTTGAAAATAAATTTTTATTATGCATATTATTGAAGAGCTCTTTAAATTCTTTTTTTAATGGTGCTTAAGACATCTGTGACTTGCATTTAAAGAAACATAAGTGGCGAGGGAATTTTAAACATGTCATTATTATTCACTATAGGAATGACCTTACACAAATCCATATTAACAGTTTTCATTATTTTGATGGGAAAAGAATAGTAGCACTTTCAAGAAAATGAAAGATTTTGAACTTCACTGATTTTGGAAGATTTTTTTATTAGCCATTAGTCTATCTCTACTAATTACCGCAATATCCCATGAATACATTGAAAATTGGACATGCTGTACATATAACTTCATTAGAATTCAACCTTAGTAAATTAGTCTCAAATATTAATATCGTTATAAAATTCAGCTATTGTTTTTGCATCTTCAAATTATTACTTCTTTTACTTTCAATTTCATTAGTAGTTGCTTCTTATACTGTATGGAACAACTTGTCTAAACTATTCAAATTACTTAAATAACTGGGCAACTGTAGTAGTACCTAAGAATTCTAGGAAATAAGGAACACCCAATTGACTTCGATTGCTTTAAAGCGTAATAAATCTTTTACCGAAATGGTTAACTGCAACAAGTACAATACGGTGGTAGCTATTAGTTTCAATGTGTTATAATAAGGATAATCTTATTTCCTAGTAAAAATAAAAATAAATTGAATATTCTTAATTTTTCAAGTTAAAAGATTTTTTATTAAAAAACATTTATTAGAATACCTCAACACACTTAATCAACTTAATAAACGAAGTAATACCCTAATTATAAACTGTTACATGAGGACCGAAATAAAACTAAAATAACAACCAACGTCTAATAAGGAATATTGCTGATTTCAGTTTTCACTTTTTAACATCTGGCCAAAACTAAAACTGACAGGTATTCTAATTTACAACTCGGTAATTGCCGATAACCCCCAATAATAGGTAACTGCTATTGCTGGCAAAGGTTTAGAACCATTACAAGATCTTACATATTTTTCTACATTTAACCTACCTGTTGTAGTTTCTTATTTCAAATGAATATCCATAATTAAATATTTGTGACATATTATAAAGCTTATAGAAATCGTAAGAACTGAGAGAAATACACCAAGAACAAACTTCTACTGCTTAAGCTTATCATTTAACCTAAAGAAACATATATTACTAATACAACTTAATGGTCATAAATTCAGTCGTCGCTTAAGAACACGACAGGTTAACTTCTTACTTTTGAAATCAGCTCCATATTCTTACTTCTTATTTTCTAGGAAGGCATTTTGTTTTAGCAAATAATGAAGGTGTTTAACTATACACTGTGTTTACCATAATTGAGCCAACTTTAAAAGTAAAAGCTACCTGTCTTTATTATCACAATCCCCTAAACAAGTACTAAAGGTATGCTTTATTATCTTTTGCCCATTCAACTAAATTATTTCCTCTTATGGCTTTTCCTATAATTCCAACGAACTGTTCCATCCTGAGTAGATGTTTGTTGACTTTCATTAATTCTGTTTATAAATTAAATTCAGTTTTATTGAAATAAAATTCAATACAAAAGATATTGGAAACAGATAGTAATACAATGCATCAGAATTATCACATCTTTTCATTAAGTTCTTTATTTGTTAAATACAGGGCTCCCACATTTAATAAATAGAATAAATTCAAAATAAAATTTAGAAACTAACAACAAAAACAAATGTTATTATCTTGAGCAGGCTCACATCAGAGACTCTCAGCTTCAATGTACTACTTGAAAACAACATTAAGAGAAATGAAATATGTTAACGTATAGAAAGAAGTTTTCAAAATACAAGAGAAACAACTAAATATGCAGAGAAAAATAAAAATAGTAATACATAGCTGATTGTTAATATCAAAAGCTTAAACATTTTGTGCTTTTTGACAACTAAAACAATGCAATTTTTATCAGTAGCAGAAATATGGAATGTGCAATTATGAATTTTATATTTAGTATTATAACAGCTACCTTTATTACAAAATTATTAAATGAACATACTAAACAATTAGATTTAACATGTGTACTCCGCAATTGGCTCATGAAACTTGCTGGGAACAATCTCTGAAGTACGATTGCAATTTGCAAAATTTAAATAGACAGATGCTATTATACATTTGATAATTTATCCTAGTTGATACAATTTGTTGCTATTGTATTTTATCTACAAATACTAATTCATGAGAGTTGAAGTCTTTTTGTGACTTTTGAAGTCCCATAAATCTAGCAATTTGCATGTAATTAATTACAGCAATCAATCATGAACATTAATTTCCAAAATAAAAAATTGGAAAAAATAAACACGATAAGTCTAAAATAATTACTAATTGATTGCTTTAATGTTGAATACTAATAATCAAACATATACTAGCAGGTTCTATTGATATTTGGTTGACTATAGAAACCCCAAAGAGATGATCTCTATATACAAATATTTTGCAAAAAATCAAAGTCTTTTATTTTCTGATAAATAATTGACCATTCAGCCTTTTCACCTAAACTTTCTTTTACAACATATAAACTTGAACATAAAATATAATTTATTAAAATGTAAATGTGAAAATAAATTATTTAGAGATTTCAAATTTCTCTTCTATAAAGTATAATAAATCCTTAGTGGCATTTTCAAATGATTTTATCAAATTCTATTCAATCTCAAGTACTTCAAAAATACAATCTGCTCTATATATTTGAAAATATAAGGCAGACCTAATTACTGTGAATCATTCAAAAATAGATCTGTATTAAACCTACCCACATTTGATAGTGGACCTGTTCTATCAAACGTTTCCAGTTGGCATGGGTTGCAGTTAATTATAATCAGCTGATTAATACTACGTTCGAGAATAACATCCATAATTACTACTTTTTTAATACATCTGGATGCAATCTGTTTACTCCACTTTGCATTTTAATAATACTTTTGGAGCAAACAGAATTAAATTCATTTGCTCTGAAGCGTATGGAGGAGTTTTAAGATTCTTACATACAGGAATACATCTTAAAAAAGAAAATTGAGGATAATGATGTCCATCTGATAATTGTAAAATTATTTTTCATGTTCTTTTAGTTTATCTTTGTTTTATGTCTAAATCATGATTTAATGAAAAAAAATAAAATAATGCAATGCCCATTTTTAGGTTGTAATTTTGTTTGCTTTTCTTTACTGGATTTTTTTTTATTCCATGATAGCTTGATCTGCTTGCATATCATGTAATCCTGTCACCGCATTCCTTCTAAAAATGTGATTTTCAAACATAATATAAAGTCTAAAATGTAAGCCCTGAGTATGAAGAAATCTAAGGTTATGTAGTAATTATCGAATGTTTGGGAACTGATATCTTCAAGATTGCAGTTAAGGTAAGATGGAATCAAACAGAACTGCAAACATCTGGATGAATCTTAAATCTTTACCCTAAACCTCAATGGTTTGATTTTCGTAAATGCCGACAGAATTGATCTTTTACTGCTTTTTTACAATTTGAAATTACAAAGAGTCCATTCCCAAGCAACAAAAAATGCAAGCAAATAATCAACTTCTCAACACTGCTTTTCCATGTTTGTGAACAGAACTAGAATTACTGATTGGTATTTGATACTTTATCAATGAAATTTTTTCGTAATATTTAAATTCATGAATATTTGAAACCGACATGTTACTTGATTTGAAGGCCTTTTGCCTGGATATAAGTACAAGTCCTCTCTTTCTTTCACTGTAAACTTAGGACATACACACATACATATGGTTGTTTGTTTGCTTATAGAATGCACCTGCAATAGCCATGAACCCGCCAATTGCATAAATGCAATCAAAGCAATCTAGGTGTACATCGTTCAATATTAAAACTGGTCTGCTGTATGTCAAATGTGTTTATTTTTCGATAACAATATGTTGACTAGCAGCATTAAGTTTTATTTCGCATTTTAAAAAATAATTTTATATTATTAGTAAGATGATTAAAATAAAATGTCTGAAGTAAAACAAAATAAGAAATTTATCAATTTTTAAATAAATGGTAAGTTTATTGATCTTAACATCGTTTTAATGCATGAACCATCCATGCTTGCTACGATTAACATTTGACAGTCTATGTCCTAAGTTTACTTATCAGGAAACCAAACAAACTGCTAATACTGGCATAGGCTTGCTTTTACGATTAAAGACCAGACACATTGACTTTTGTGAGGTTAAGATTATATTTAGTACATTTAAAAGGTTTCTTACTATAAACTAGAGGAAAGATTATAAATTATCAATGTGCAATGCCAAATTTGAAAAAAAGAGAATGCAGTTTATAATGTGACACTTTCACATCTTCACTGATCTTCGCTTAACCTCTACGTTCTAGTATACTCTGTGCGTCTTGACATTTTTTAACGTGAAA
>VTPC01001629.1:43144-57428 GCA_011009095.1 Ignelater luminosus
AATATGACGACAGATCTTACATATTTTTCATTTGTGCCATTAATTCATCAAGACTAACGTCATTTGAAGCAGTAATTGTTGCACCTTCACTTGGAATGTCATCTGCAGGAATTGTATAGGCCAGAGTTACACCAGCTGCAACTTCAACTTTGCCATCATCTTTCTCAGGAGCGCTTTCATCAGCCAATGAAATTCCCCATTCGTTATCTTCATGTAATGGTTTATCATCCTCTTCTTTCTTTTCCTGTAATTCGACCTTTGGGCGTGCAGCATATTCTTGTTGACGCACTCTACAATGCTGATCCTGACAATTAGGATCAGGTTTTAATTTCATTGAAGGGAAAAAGTCATTCAAGGCGCTATATCCTAAATAATTTGAAACTTCTCCAAACTTTAACAAATATTTTAAAGCATTTTGCACTAATAATCCAGCTACAACACCCATTGTGGTGGGAAGACTCGCTGCACAGACACCTTCACGTTTCAAAGTTTTTTCATCTATATTTGAAGCTACTACCAATGGTGGTACACACTAAAATTTATCCAGTTAAAATAATTAAATAAACTAACCAAGGATTAAATTTACCGCAAAACAGGCAGTTTCTCCTGGAATCATTAGTTGTATATGACCTGACACAGCATTCTCAGCTACACCTGATTCAAACCACACTTGATCTAATTCATTACAAGCTGTATTTATTGCATAACGAGCTTCAAAATTATCAACACAGCTTAACACAAGATCTACTTTTCCACCTGTTAAACTGCCAGTTCTAAAATTTAAAAATATTTAATAATATATAAAATCAATTTAAGATTTAACTTACGATAAACTATTCATAAAATGTGGAAAATTATCAACTGTTGTGATATTATAATTATTAGTTAAAATATCAACATCTGGATTAATATTTTTCAGTGTTTCGGCTGCAGCTTCTACTTTACTTAATCCAGATTGATGAGGTTGAAAGAAAAGTCTGTTCATATTAGCCAATTCTACTTTGTCATAATCATATAATATTAAGCGTCCAATTCCACAGCGAGTTAACATTTCAGCAGTTACACTTCCTACACCTCCAACGCCAACCACTGCGACAGTATAATTACGAATCGATTCATAGTTTTCTACAATCCCCATCCTTTTTAAGGCCATTAGCCGGCTAAAAGATTCCATATATAATAAATTATACTTACATTACAATAAAAAACTGTACCTGTAGGGGTTAGAATCAACCACTTCTGAAGACATAACTGTAATCTTTTCTCTTCTGCTGGCATGTTTTTGAAGTGCTTCTAATTTCTTTTCTAATTCAGCTACACGTTCTTGTAACCCTTCGACAGTACTCATTATTGTTAAAAAATTATATTTTCTACTTAAACATATGGTAAACAAATCTACCACATCAGTCGCACCTTGCAGTAGGAATTTGAAGCAAATTTTTACATTCAAATCGTGTTCACAAGTTTGACAGTTCGTAAAGCTAATTTTATTTGAGAGTTGACTACCATGGTTGTGTTTGGTTGTCACATTGGTAGTAAACAAGTTTACAACGTTGCCACGATGATTAGTTTTAGAACAGTAGAGTTCCTAAAATGGCAATTTAATAAATTCAATGAAGCCAGAAACGTAAAAAAGTATTATCAACGTGCTTTTCGTCTCAATGAGAGTATTTCTCTTTAATATCTGTCATGTTTGTTATCACAAAACCACAATGTTTTTTATAAATTATTCTGTAATATCGTCAAACAACTTAACGTATTATTATGTCCATATTTCTCGCGCGATTCATACACGTCCAACTAAGATTCCAAGGTTGAACATGTACCAGTTATGTACCGACATAATCTTTCGGTTCGTGATTGCAAATACCAGTACAATTTTCAAACGTAATCGGTGCAACCGGTATAATTCTTGTAAATTATTGTTCGTTGTTGCTACATTATCTACATTGTTTAACTTTAGTACGGTAAACAATCTAACATTTTGTTAAATGTGCGTGGCACAGTACTTATTGTTTGTTGTTAGATTGCGTAATTTTAAATAATTTAAAAATCCTCTCACTACATATCACATGCTATATGGAATTTACAGCAAATGTAGCTAGTGTAGTGTAGATTGATGTAGATAGTAATTATAGGTTATGTATGTTTAGCCCAATAATTTCTAGATAGTTGTTTAAATCCGATACCGTGACGCGCTAAGAATGCCAGAATTATAGATTATTTCCCATCAATCGGCAACGCGCGTCAGCATTCTTAACATCAAATTATCAGTTGGCTGGCGTATAAAGCAACCATGGGCGCCCGGGTAAACGATTCCGAGCAAAAATAGCTGTCCGAGGTGACTTACCCGTATACCCGTATATCACACATTCAACCGGGTCCGAATTGAACTCTAGTTGCTCATCGCTGGTGTAGACTAGGTTCCTCGATATTGTTTTATTAAATGTCATTTTTCTAATGGGTAGAGTGGAGATATGGGAGATACACTTGTCAAACAAGAGAGACAAAAATATGCGTTAGCTGTCTTCTCGCACCATGGATGTAAAAGAAAGAAGAAGAATTTTAACAGTAAATTCTTCTTTTATCCTTTACATTCGCCATGCGAGTAGAGAGCTATTATTTTTGTTTCTCTTGTTTGACAAGTGTGGTGCCACACTATTCCACTAATTTTGCTACACTACACTCGTATGTTGAGTGTAGTACAGAGAACTTCACTGTAACGTACACTTTTTCTGCAGAATTAACAAACAAACGTTGAAAAAACTACCCGTGAATGCGTATTTTCAATAATTGGCAACACTGTATCATTATTTATTCGACAATCGAGGAAAGTTTTTGACGTTTATGATTATAGAAGATGAAAAGCAGAAAATAGAAAACAAAAAATAATACGAGATCGTAGAGATTTAAAATTCATATATTTTATGTAAAATAGTAGTTAAAAAGGTTAAAAGTACAATTAATGAAAATAATTTGAAACAACCAATAGTATCGTCGTTCTGAAAAATTGTATTGTGATCGTGACCTTTGAATCTAACCGCCTCAGATCAAAGTAGAAGGTTATTGCTTCTGCTTTTAAATTATAATTAAAGATTTACCTTTAGTTTATTGTAGACAGAGGTTAGCCATTGTAATAAACAGCCTAGTCATGTTGGAGGTAAGTTTTTAAAATTATATGTTATATTTCAAATTTTATAACCTCATTTCATACATAATAAAAACTTTAAAAATTCATTTTTTAATGCAAAAAATAAAATGTAGATTATTTGTTCAACAGATCGAGGTTATTAATGCGGCTAAAAACCATTCTTTGGGAAAGATTTACATTGATGAAGATGCAACTGTGAAAAACATTAAGCTTGAAATAGCCAAGAAGCATAACAATTTATATGTTGATCGTCAATCAATTCGTTCTGCTCTTAAGGGTAAAGATCTAAAGGATAATGTAACTGTTGAAAGTTTAAAACTTCATAATGGTTCAAAAATATATGTTAAAGACTTAGGACCTCAGATCTCCTGGCGTTTAGTATTTCTTTGTGAATATTTAGGTCCTCTTCTTGTATATTTAATGTTTGTTAACCGCCCTTGGTTATTTTATGGAAGCAGGAATGAAACATGGACATTCTCTCTTACAGCGCAGTAAGTATAAAAAAATTATTTTAGGTTTTAATTATTGTCTAATTCAAATGTTCATGTATGAAGTTCAATTATTATAATCAAATTTAGTAATTCTTTTTAGATTTCTTAACTAGGAAAGTTTAAGAATTATTATGGACCACTTGAATATCTTGTTATAAAACTGACAAAGATCATTATTTGTAATTTTTTTTTGCATATTTTTCAATTTTTGATTTTTTTTTACAGGACTATCATTTTTTTATATAAGAGAAATTATGACTATGGAGTACCTTATCTGTAACCAGATAAGAATTTTTAATATACTTTTGTTATACTCAAAGAAACCAACCCTACATTGTCTTTAAGACAAATAGCCTATCAGGCTGATAATGTCTCATTCAAAAGTCCAAAATTGCTAATAGCACGAACATAATTTGTACAAGTTTGCAGAGACGATCATTTTAATTGCACAGAATTTTACAAGATTTTTATTTTATCAAGAGTAACATTTTGTCCTAAGACCAATAATAAAAAAGTTTTTCCTCCTTCTGGTTTCTCTAACCTAACCTATCTAGATGCAGTCTTGAAAGGTGTATCTACAGAAAGGTTATGTACCAGTTAACATCTTGGAGGAATAATGTGTCAGGAAGGAAAGTCCCCTATACTTGCAATGTAAAATATGTGGAACCTGTTACGCCTACTTTGGGAACCTTTTATGACTCTTTTTGTTTCACGTTCGTTACCCCTCGGATGATATTGTGGTAGAAATTTCCTAACTCTTCCCAGGCCAGTGGTGTAGTTGAGTAGCAATTTACATTATTTTTGTATTTTTACCTTCCCTGTTTGTGGTTAGGTACGATTTCTCAATTATATTTTTTATTAATTTTGTAGTTTACCGTTGTTATTTTTGTCATTTGCATTTATTTATTGTTGTGTTGTGTTTGAGTTATTTTTATTGTTTTTACTTTGGCTTTCCCATAATATTTTTCAATTTAAATAAATATGTTTAACGTGCACATGCTTATTGTGTTTATAAATAATAACGA
The DNA here is from genome assembly GCA_011009095.1 of Ignelater luminosus. NCBI lineage: Eukaryota > Metazoa > Arthropoda > Insecta > Coleoptera > Elateridae > Ignelater > Ignelater luminosus. Next base: position 47,812 of record VTPC01001629.1, read on the forward strand.
CGAGCAAATCAAAGATCTTACAATGTTAATGCTAATAAACAAAATATTATAATTGATATATTAGACTTCTTTTTATCTAAAACTGTTTTTAAAAATAGTAGGAACCATCTGCATAATAAAAATTTAATAAAGGCTAATGCTAATACAGTAATACCCCAATTTACGCGAATTCGAAGTTACGCGGTTTTTAAATCTTCTCGTCGATTCGTCTTTTGTTGACGGAAGGCCTCAGTTCAATTGGAAAAGGGTAACAAATTTTGGAAAACATGGACTCCAACAAGGAAATTTTGCGTGAGAAGGAAAAAATCTTTGATCCGTCAGACGACTTTGTTAGATTTTATGAAGCCTTCTACGTCAAAATAACTTCGGTTTACGTATTTGCAATTCATAATAATATAATTTGTTGTATTATCTAAGATTTTATTACACATTTTTCTTCTAAATTATTGTTTTCTTTAGTCTCCGGTCCCAATTTAACATAATTTGTATGTATTTATATGCAAAATTGTACCCTCATTTACGCGGTTATCGCTCGGTCCCACCTATCGCATAAGTGCGGGGTCTTACTGTACATACTTGGATAGTCGTAAAGGTAGTACTGATAAATGTGAAACTGTAAGAAACCTTTGTACAAGTTTAATTCATTTCAAAGGTCAATGTCCACGTATAATATACTTTTTGATTGAGATCTTATTTTTATTATATTTTCTATTCAACTAACCCTACAATACAAGAATTTATAAATATTTTTACATTTTAGTGTACCTTCCTTTTTTTCGAATGCATTACCCGTCCATGGATGAGCCGCCATATTGTAAGAACCTTTTATGCCATTAAGAAAGGTGCGGGAAGTGCGCAATTTTGAATTGTCCTTCCCTCCTGACCATTATTCCTCCAAGGTTAACAGGACCTGATATTACAATTTACAGTATTATTAGTTGTTCATGGAGGTTACGTGTGTTGGTCCTCATTAAATGAAGGAAACAAACACCTATAGCTCCAAGATGTTTCTTGTAAGAAAATTTCGGTGAAGGGCTTTTTATTTTATTAAAAATGTGACGAACATCTTAACGGTTTTTCCATTTTTCTAGCAAACTATGCATTTTTTTGATATATGTGTACCTTTTTTGTAAAAAAATAAATAGCAAATTAATTGGCTGGCAAATGTAAGATGTACAGGAAGATGGTATACACAAACATTCAAAATTTGAACAAAACTGGACACACACTGTTTGAAATACAGTAAAATGGTGAGTTCTCTAGGTGTCCTTTTTAGACTTGCTTAATATTAGAAAAAATAAAAAAACTGAAAAATCTATATCCAGGGTGTCCCAAATTGAGTAGGATAGTATGGGTAACTTTGTTATTACTATAGTTAGAGCTTTGGTTTAATGGGCAATGTTGTACAATTCTGTATGCTGATTTAGATTTAGGTTAGAAATTAACTTCAAGGAGAATTTAAGCAATGCTCTAACTATAATAATAAAGATGTTACTCATACTATCATCCTACTCAATTTGGAACACCCTGTATATTAAAAGTCGATTGGCGCTATCTGTACATATCTCCTTTGGGCTGGGGGAGCGCGGGCGAGCCCCGCAACGAGGGAAGCAGCCCTAGCCATAATAGTTTAGATACATCCCACATCTCAGAAATGGCTGATCCTATAGAGCTGGGACTTTGATAGGCAGGTGCAGGGTGGGGAAAGGCTTGCAGAAGATGTGTGGAACCGACCGTATTTTGTTTTTTCTTTTGGGCAGAGATGTTGTCATGTTTGAAGATTGTGTATAACATGTCTGCAAACAAAAGCAAGCCCGACCAGTAACCGACCTTTTGTTATTTCAAGAGACTTAAAGAGTTGGACTGCCGCCTGCATCAGTTCTAGTATGGGTCTGTTAATTTTCAGCTTACAGATCTTCGGTGTATTGCAATAAACTATTACAAAGATCGATACATGGCTAGTATAATCAATACAAGTAAAAAATGGGTCTGAGGATAAACAAAAAGCAAAAGAGAGCAATAGATAAATTGAAGAAAGAATAGACTCTAAGAGAAAGTTATTGTTATTAACAGGTAAAATGTTGATTGTTGGAAGGGAGAATAAAGGGAGTAAAGCTGGTTGGAGACAATAGCATTAAAAAAAAAATGTCTGTCATAGTTGTAACTGCAAACCTGCTAAGTACCAGTCTCTGTATACCTAAGCATTGGCCTTAGATAATTTATTATCTCACTAATAACCTTTGAAAATTCGCCACTACATAGCGACAGTGTTTCTGGTATATACGAATTTAACAGAATTCTAAAGAATGAACAACTTCTAGATCACTAGACTAAGTTGGTGATAAATGAGATTAAAGATATTATTATTATTATTATTTTAAATGAAACACCTAATATATTTTTTTGAAAAAAAAAACGCCAGAATAGTAAGAAGTAAAAACATCACATTTAAGTTACCTGTAGTGACAAAATTACAGCTGCCAACACGAATGAATGATTATTTTCAATAAACATGCACCATACAGTTTTATTTTACTAGTATAAGAAAATTAAGTGCTTAAAGCATAGGTTTGGTAATAGCAACAACTCGTTTATATTGACAAATTGGTTGCAGTCTCTTTGATGTCGTTATCTCTGACTTCTACTGTAGTAAAAAAAAATTTGAAATAAAGTTGATGTCAGGGAGCGATATTAATGCGTTTAACACCTCGAAAAATTGCATTTATTAACTATAATGTATATTCCAAATTTCATTAAAATCGGTTTATAAATAAAAAAATTAGAAGCCCATACCTATGACTTTGGTCACCTCGTATAACATTTATAGAAAGCTGATATTCTAACAAACAGAAAGGACACAGTTAAAATGCAAGGTTATTCGAACCATTATTGTCTCAACAAAATAGTCCTTAATTTACTTTACACATTATAGATTTAGATAATTGTTAATGTTGTGTAACATTTAAACAGTTTATCGTAATTATGTATTAACTGTTTTCACAACTGTTATGTCAGTGTTCTGATTGTTTTATTCATTTAAAATGTTTACATTTAACACAGTATCTATTTTAATTTTAAATTTTCTATGAATTAACTAATTGTAACAATCTTATTTGGGTAATCTTTTTTTAGGTTATTTTTTAATAGTTAACTGAATGCAAGATTGAACTTGAAAATATGACTTTTTTATAATCCTTGTCTTACATTAAATTCTTAAATAAAGTACTTGGTAGTGGTATCTCTACACATTATTTTTGGCGCCCATGAATATGTGGCTATTTTTCAGTTCTTACTACTTGTAATAATGCAAGTTGCTAAATATTTTACTTTTTGTACAGATTTACCCATTAGTAAAGAGGGTTAATTGATCTTCTCTTGATATTATTTTGCATGATTGACTTTTATTTACTTATTTAAAATCAGAAAACCTGCGAGACTAAATGTTGCTATGAATACTGAATTTAATAAAATTAGTGTTTTCAATACAAAAGTAAGGTCAATTAATCATCGAGCAATGTATCTGTTCATTGCTACTGCTAATCAAAATCATACATTGAAAATACAATACAGTATTTTTAAAAAAATCAATAATTCTGAACTCAAAACAATGAACTAATTTTATAAATAAAACATTTAATTTTAATTAAAAACTCAGAGTAATATTATTAGTTTCAAGTTTTTAAATTTATAGCAGTTTGGTTTCAATTCATGTATTGTATTATTTGTTTTAAAGAAATTCATGTATGGCTCACAACTTTAAAAATCATAACAATATACATGAATGTATCTGCAGAGATTAAGAGAGATAGAAAATGTAAATATTCAAACAAAATGGAAGTTAGAGTTATTAAAAAATAGTCACATTCTTTCAATCTTATTTTATAAAGGTAAAAAGGAAAATTTGTCGAATTCAATTGTTCTTGTGTTTTGGTTCTCAGTGTTCAATTTTAATAACAAGTTATCACATTCCTTACAATATGCTATGAACACAAAATTAAATAAAAATATTTTATTTTCTCTTTGAAAAAGCCAATGTTCTTTTTTAGAATTGCAGCTGGGTGTTGGACAGTGCATTATGCTAAGCGTCTTTTAGAAACCATATTTGTTCATCGTTTCTCCCACTCGACCATGCCATTGCGTAATTTATTCAAGAACTGTGGATATTACTGGGGATTCACTGCTTATGTAGCTTATCACACTAATCATCCATTATTTACACCACCAATGTTTTTATTTGTTGCTTTTGGATTGGGCATGTTTGCCGTAAGTATAAACAAGTGTATATTTTGCTAATTAGTTAAATATTAATATTCTTAACTGCAGATTTGTGAATTGGGCAATTTGAGCATTCATTTACTCTTACGTGATTTACGCCCACCTGGTACAAAAGTTCGCAAGATCCCAGTGCCTAACGGAAATATTTTGACCAGTTTATTCAATCTTGTGTCTTGCCCAAACTACACTTATGAATTTGGTGCCTGGCTTGGTTTTAGTATAATGACCAGTTGTCTTCCAGGTAATTCTTTCTTTCTTTTTTTTCTAATAAGACTTACTAAGTATGATTTTAATTGCAGCTTTTATTTTTGCTTGTGCTGGAATGTTTCAAATGACAATTTGGGCACTTGGAAAACATAGAAACTACAAGAAGGAATTCCCAGATTACCCCAAACAACGCAAAGCAATCATTCCCTTCATTTTGTAAAAGTCAATTTGTTTCTTTTATTTTTTTGTTTATAAATTTGGTCAGTTTGTAATGGGTTCTTAAATTATAATTTAAAGTATAATCTAGAAAGCTTAAAGACTGAAACACAGGTTTTAATACTTTTAAGGTGTTTACTAAACATAAAGTTTATCTGATGTGTAAATTGCTTGTTGAAATATGTTCATACGTTCATGTGTATTTTAAAAGTGATTGTAAGCATAATAATTATGTGGATGTGGATAAGAAACAATGTGAACAGCGGCAGCTGGTGACAAAACTGCAAGGTGGGTTTGCTGGATTGGTTTAAATTACTAAGATTGCCAATTTATACAGAAACTACCCAATCAAGTGGTCCAGGCCTACCCTGAAGTTAGGATATGACTAACAAATAATGCGGATATGGATAAAGAATATTATGCTTACGGAGTTTTAATAAAGTTCTCTCTCAGATTTGTTTATGATAATAGTTTAGTTTATTATCTGTTTCTGAATTGTTCCACTAAGTATTTCTAATGCATACATTGGAAAAAGAAAGATTTTTTTATTCAGTTGTTGTTTTATATTTATTGCTATTTATTTAAGAAAACGGTAAATCTAAAAAAATGTGCAATCTTGTAATTAAAAGTTTTATGGTAACTGTTAAAAACATCTTGAATTACAAATCTATAGTACACACCTCATCATTCCTAGTAGGTAATAAAGGGGGTAATGCTATAACATGGGTAAACTAGACTTTTCTACTTTCATATTAGTATTTTGTTGTTTACAGTGTTTTGTTAATATCGTTAATGTTTCTGGTGTTTGATTTAAATAAAAGTTTCTATTCTAAAAATTGCGTTTTATTTAAAACAATATGAATTTTAATTGTGATGCACTTATTATTGCCCTTTGATTGGGGTATCAGTGATGAAAGTTTCCTGGGTGGTCATCAAAAAACAAATTAGGATGTCACTCTTGGAAGAAGAAGGTAGTAAAGCTTGCTAAGATTTCAGCCTTTGTTCTCCATTCTTTAATATTGTATAAACAATCTCCTATCTCAAAATAATGGGAAATCCTATAACCTGTTACAATTTTGAAAAACTAGAGAAAATTTAAAAAAATCAATTTTAATAAAAAAACCAAAAGCATTGAAATAGAACGAGTTAATTTTAATAAAATTTATAATACAGCGTGTATTTGAAAGGAATGGAAGCTTCTATACAGCAAGTTTTTGAGTCAAGATTTAAACAATCTTGCCTTCTATATAAATCTATGTTCTTAACCTCAACATCAAAGGGGTTGTAAACTTCTAATTGTTCTAAACTGAATTGTTCAGAGCTGAATATTTTCTACCTATCAGTAGGAATAATGAAACTGTAACTCATGAGTAGTTGGATTTGTGACTTTCATACCTTCATGGAACTTCTTTTGGAAAGATAGAAGTAAGAAATCATTACTTTTATTTTTGTCTGTTAAGCTTTTTTTTAGTAGATATATTTTTTAGAAACTTTCTCATTAAAGCTGCCTGACTATCCGATGTCAATGAGCATACCTCTTTTTCCAAGATTCTTAACTTTAGTACAAATAATATTTATCTCATCTTTAATTATGAATACAACTCAGATTTGTACTTGTCAAGCTACAAAATCTTTACGAATCAGTTTTTTTAAGTTTGAAAGTTGAATACCATTGACATCAGAATATTTAGCTTCATGAAGACTAGCAACTGCAGCTGTACTGTGCCTATAACTAAAAGTAAATACTTAAAAGAGAGTGTGGACTAACATCAGGGTAAATAATAATTAAATTCATCTAGTTTTCTGAATAATCCTGAACAATGTAGTAACGTCTAACATCGAGTAAATCTGAAATGTGCTATTCAAAAATTTCTAAGAAAATTTATTTTTTCCTGAAATTATATATCTATCGATTTATTGCAAGAGCATTGGAGACAATTTTAAATCTACTTATAATTTATTTTCGGAACAGCACAATGAAGTCAAGTAACTGTAAACAATCTTTTTGGCAAACAGCATCATAACACATCTTTCTAACTTAATTTCTTTTCTTGATGTTACATCATGTTTCCTAGTATTGTACTAATTGCAAGTTCTTTCGGTTCTTTCAGATTGTTTCAGATACATAAGAAGATTTTGAAGAGGTAAAGTTGAGGGAGGTAATATACAGATGGAGGAAGAGAAATCAATGAGTTTCAAGGTGGATTACATGAGCACATCTCATCTAGAGAATGATCTTCATAAACATAAAATTAAGAAATTAAGAGCGGAGTTGGGCGCAGCGTTACGTAATTATCAAAGGGAGTTTTGGAGTTGCGTTAAAGGTTTCTTGCGTTACGTAGTTTAAGGATAGTGCGGCGCTTTATCTTCAACAAAACCTTTCTTAAATTTTACTATTTGCTTTGACGTCGCACTAATATGGTCAACAGTAGACCATCAAAATAGGGGATTGCCTAGGCAAAGAAAAATAGAGAAACATTGTTCCAAAGTACCTAAGAAATGGTAAATATAAAAAATGTCAAGTAGAGATAGGTCGTTCATTGAAAGGTTCGTTCATTTGTTTATTCAGTTCAGTATCACATAAGTGCAAATTTTTAAAGTTCGTACTGACTCTACTGAGCAGTGGGTAATGAACGAACGAAGAAACAGTGAACTGAATATGTATTTGAACTTATACATAGTTCAATGCAAGAAAGTAATGATTCTCTTTTGAACAAGATAGTGCATACATGCTCGGAAAGTAAAAAAGCATGTTGAATTTCCGAGAGCAATACAAGTTTAGTGTATTTATTAATGATTATGATCGAAATATAATATTTCCTAAGGATTATTAAATAAATAAAACACTTCATTTCTATTTTCTAAGGAGTTGAAGAATCTAATAGAGTAGAGATCTTGAGAATTAACTAAACATTATTCAATAATTTAGGTGAGAACGATATCGCACCTGTCGTACATTTCTACAGAAGTATGTATGAAACGCGCGTGCTTACACAATCAGTTCAAATGAACGACTCAATGTGAACGACTCTTTAAAGTGAGTTGAACGAATTGAACTGGCACGGTAAAAAGAGTCGTATGTCCTATGACTAGTCTTAAGCACGTGGATTTGTTTACACTTTCTTATTGATTTTTATCTTAGTTGTTTTAGGATAAGGGCGCGTCACTCGTTTGCGCGTTTGGATAATAACTAGAATTAAAAAGTTCTTATTAAACGTTTTTTAATAACTCGTTTTAATTTGATTTCTCCAGATTTAAAGTTAAGCTTTGTTGGTATAACTTAGGTACTTTGTATCTTATTTGTATTGTATTGTGGTACAACTCTATTATAATAATCAGCATAATTTCTTTAGTTTTCCTCTTGGGTGAAAAAAATTAGATTTCGCGTGAGGATCGAATCCATATCATTGATTTTTCCTCAAGCCAAAGTTTGTATTTCTGTATGTGGTATTCATAAATTATAAGGTGTCCTGACAAACATATATATTTGTATCTATTAATTGCAAAGAACCCACATTCACTAAGGATTTTACATTGCAATTGAGTTACGCAATATATGTTTATTGATTAGGAGTATCAATGTCACGGGTTTAATTTCCACACAAAATCTAATCTGCTCTCTGCCCATTAGAAAATCCCCAGCATTCAATCGAATAACCAGTCAGCCCCTATTTAGGTACTTTGAGTAGACTGTGGTATAATTGGTTATTTCAAACTGATTTCTTATGATGTGGATGGTATCAATGGATAAGTAGTATTTGTGAAAAAAGTTTTGCCCGAACTGTAGTCTAATATTGATTCTAGACAGTTCTCTATTTTCCGTTCTACTGTTAGGCTAGTTTTTTAATTTCAGCCAAATATAGGCCAGGTTAATAAGGAATTTAGGAATGGAAAGATATTTACTTCCCAAATAAATTTAACAAGTTGATGCTTTAGGTTACAATATTTTCAGGTTATATTCAAGATCATACTTACACTTTCCGGAGCCCGAGGCGTTAGAGTGCTGCTGGGCACCTCTTAATTTTATATACTGCTTTTAATTCTTCAAATTTAAAGCTCATTGTTCGAGAGATCACAGGGGCCCTTAATTTTGGGGAGGGGCGCACAGCTAACAATATGTTTTCCTTTGTCTATAAGATTACCTTTACAGTAATAGTAATAAAAATAATATTATATACTTTACCAAATAATTTAAGTCTTTCTACTGAAAATTAGAGTTCCTAGATGCCAATCAGCTATTGTATTAAGGAACTCTACTATAAATGACAATCCGCTTTTTGTGTCTATGTCCAACGCCAGCGCCTCTGGCAGCAGTGTTGGTGAAAACAAATACAGCACGGTAAAACAAGTAGGTGTTAGTAAAGGCGTTTTATAGCGTTGAAATGTATTCATACATAGTTTTGAAAAGTATGCATGATGACGTCATTGGTTCGTGATTCGCCAAATAACTTGTTTTTAAAACGCTTTCTATGTTTATCGTGTTTACTATAACCTCAAAGATATCATAAACAGTTTCATATAGCCCTTATTCTCTTACTAAGATTTATAAGAAAAAATTAATCTAAATATATTGCAAGTAGATAACTAATAAATCTCAATATTCTTAATTGTGTTTTAGCAATAGATATGGAAGACGGGTTAGCACTCATTTTAGTTAATAATGATGCAACAAATTTACAACAAATCGGTAGTTGAGTAACTTTGAAGAAGATGAATTACTATTATCAAAAACATTAGTGTTAAACGTCTAATATTCCTCATGTGAGAATAGAAGACTACTACGAAGAATGACTTTCAAATTACTTAGATTTTGACTTTTTTCGGTTATTTTGGATGACAAAACACACTCTTCAAAAATTATTAACAGCTTTGCAGTGCGAAGAAAAGATATATGAACCGAACGACACTTCCGTCACTCC
>VTPC01001629.1:57713-95317 GCA_011009095.1 Ignelater luminosus
ATAAGACAAACGCCAGTAATGAAGAAACCATATGCTATAATTTTATATCTAAGTCTTGATTAATTTTGTCATTATTTCCTATACATATTTTTTATTTGTTGGCTTAAAATTGTTATTATTTGGAATGTTAGCCTGAACTTGAATCCATTTATCATTACTATTACACGAAAAAATGCATTCAAACACAAAATTTGCATCATTATTTTGCAAATTAACTTGACATGAAACATCTTGTTTTGTTGGTGTATTTGTAAAATCACCGGTATCCTCTTCTAGTTTTTTATTTTCTTGGCAAGCAGTAGATGTACTACACTGAATATTCTTTATAAACGATCTACCCAATGTTCTGTCAACTTTTAACTTTGTAGTCAGTTCAGTTGCACTGGTTTTATATTCCTAGAATTTGGAAAACAATATTGCTTGTTACAAATTTTGTGATATTTTAGTCACTATACCAATGGAAAAATTGTAGGATGAAAAGATGGATTCAATGGATGGTTAGATCTTTGGTTTCCAACAAAATGTGCACTACAAATTTTATGGTGTACTCCAGGCTGCCATAATTCACCTTTCTTTCCACTAGGAATCAGAAAAGAATATCAAAAACTACGCCAATACAATTTATAAAATACTAACGAAGCTCGCCGTACTCTTTGAATCCAAATTTTTCGTTTTTCCTGTTCATACCACCGGCCTGGAAATGAATAAAACTTCACACTTCCATCAGTGTTGTTATATGAATTGTTACATCCCACTACGCAACAACTTATATTCGATCTTCGCATATTAGCTTCCATTGCTTTTTTGTACAATATTTTATGCGATTTTCTGTTACATTAAATTAAACAAGGTTTTAAGGTTATTTCTTTATTTTTATTTTCATATAAATGTTGTAACTTTTCACGTTAGAAGGCGTACAGTTTGCAGATTTAGTTGTTTGATTTTGCTAACCAAACCTAGATGGCACGGATATCCCAACCTTCATTTAAACGTTACGCAATACGATCATAAAGCTTTGTTTGGGTAGTTATCAATGAAACTATCGATAGATGTCACTATACCAAGAAATTATAAAGCACCCACGCCACGCCTTTATGTAGTGGTTGCAACCCATAATAAACAAAAAGTAACTTCAGATTTGGTAAAAATAACCCTTTCTGTTATTTAAATGGATCCGATTTATACATTACCACGTTAAATGGTAGAAGCTATCGGATGTGACAAATGTTAATACAACTAGTTAGCTGTTATTTATTCGTCTTTATTTGACTATCGAATAGTGAGTGACACAGTTGCAACGACCGCACCTATCTCTGTTGTATATGTAGTGTAGTGTTCTAGTGTTAAATCGTTATGGATATCTAACATTTATTTATTTGTTATCAGGTAAGATTAATTCTGTTATGTACGAAACGTTAGCTTGAGTAGAAAAATACGTAATTGTAGATAACGGTACTATTAGATCGTTATAATTGCTGTCACGTTTTTTATCTGCATGTAATTTCCAGTACACGATGTTTTGAAGAAATCCTTTAAGAGCTTCGCTCTAATTGAACAATAATATTGATGTTTTGTTATGTAATACTTATAGATTAACCCGGAGTGTATGATTATTTCTAAAAACGGCATTTAATTTCGCAATGAAACATCAAATATGCAAGGTACGAGTTCAGTACTCCCAGGTATTATTCAATTACGTACGGTTTTTGGCATTTTTTATAAAAATACAGCAGCTAAACTTCCCCGATCTATAAATAACGTTATTTAGGTATTAAGATCGGATATTTAAGTCCTCATTTCGTAATGAAAAGAGTTTTAAATACATCATGCCAAATGGAACCAAGATCTGTTTACTAATTTTAATTTGGTTAAGAATTCGGTCATTCCTCTTATTATACCGGAACAATACAAGTAGTTTAATTTAAGGAGTCATATTTTCATATTAAATTGTCGTTTCCTAAATGATGTCATTCAGCTTACGATTTGTCCTTTCATTTCCCTCATTCTGACATACTTGCCACCAATGATATCATCTTTATTTCCAGTTAGATTACATTCCTATTTCTTATGTCAGAGATAGAAATTAAATTGGAGCGTGTTCATTACAGTTCGTTTATGATTATGATTACTTATTAGCCCACTCTTAAATCGTTGCACGGAATTACAAATAAGAGGTTCAAGAAGTCTCAGCCAATTGCAATAATTTTGTATGCTAGTCACATGTAATTTTAATTTTATTGCCGTCACACATGCGCATTCTGCAATATTTCATTATTAATTTGGCATATAAAAACAACGGCAAATTCGTAATTATTATTATGTTTTCTCAATGTCGTTTGCTTGTTATTATATCTCAAGAGACAAGGTTGGGCTTTTTAATGAACACGAAAGCGTTTGTTTTTTTCATTTATTTTTCATCTTGGCTTATAGAAAAAAAAAAACGGATCATGTAACGTATGGTTATTTATCTAGCCTTTCCTTTGCTTAACCATTTCGGTCTACAAGATGAGTCATCTTGTGATGTCAGAGAGAAAAAACTGCATTCTGCAGTGCGTGACCTCATATCTGTGATTTGCTAACGAATTAAATGTCGAATTGTATTCTTGGAAGCTTATTTAAAATAAAATTAAGAAAACAGTGACGTTATTTATTAATAATGTAAATAAAATTAGTTGATGATTTTATTATTATTTTATAAGGATAATTTTATTTATCTTCACTTCAGGGTCGTATGGCTGCCCATTTAACTAATAATAATGTAGGTATGGAAAGCTTTTTGAAGAGTAAAATATAAAAACGGTATATGAAAAAGTAATTTACAGTTTAAATAGAAAGATAAATAAGGTAAAAAAAATAGTAATTGTTAAGTTAAATAAAAATGGTAAAAATTTAAAAACAAGTAGAGTGTGAAACCACCGTTGAGAGAAGTGAGCTATTGGAGATAATCAATAAGGATTAGAGAGGGGAATCTTAAAAGATATCTAAAATGTTAACTGTTTTTAACAAAAAAAAAAGTGTACGTAATCGATTAAATTGGTTAATTCTCTTATGCAAAATCAAATGAATGAAATAGTAAATCTCGTCCACCATACTAAAATAATTTATTATTTTTTTTCTATCAGATATGATACATAAATTAGAAAGGTCAATAACTGTGAAATCATCGTTTAAAATAACTTATATTTTTTGTAAATACCTACCCAAATAACTTCAGAACTGGTTAAAAAAAGAAGTTTACATTAGAAACAAATTAAAGATGTGTAGTTTCGTTATAACCTAAAATTTTAAAGAGTTGGAAGTAATGAGTAGAGTAGAAATGGAATTGGCACAAATTTGTTGCCTTGAAACAAAAACTCAACTGTTAGAATGAACGAACATATTTGTGGACTTAAATAAATTGCATTGTAAGTTAAAAAATGTCATTCATTATTTGCAATTTTAATTGCCTTTCAAAATATTTAATAATATTTAAATCGGTATTCTGAGCACACCTATGTGAATAATCATGTTAAAAATAGTTTGTTTAAAATTGTAAGGACCTAGACATAAAATATATTAAATGCTTTTAGTATATTCTGTTTTGTTTGTGTTACATAATTAAAGATCATATTTTTAACGGTAGCAAAGTAAAAATAACCTCATTTCACTACAGATTATCATTCTTTTGTTTACAAAAGAAAACAACTGAATATCACTTTGATAAATTATCTTTCATTGTAAGGGATGTGATGAACAAATATGAATCATCTTCTCTTAATATAAATTATAGTTAGATATGAGTCAAGAAAACCACAGGAAAGGGTGATTAATGCAGAAGTAGTAAAAAAATCTATTTAAAATCATTATGCGATTTGTCTAACAGTATTCATTTGTAAATTACATGGAGTGAATGTACCGCGGTAGAATCTGTATTTATGTTTATTAGTTATTTAAGGTTAATTTCATACTATGAAATATTATTGTCTTAAATTTAATTAATTCTAACCAATTTATTTCAGGTAGCTAATAGGCAAGCTTCATCATGATAGTACATCATATAATATTTTTAGTACTAGCTAGTCTGCATCATTTAAATGCAAGAGAAAGTAAGAATAACTTTATTTACCTAATCACCTAAATTGTTAACAATAATCTTTTTTTATTTAGTCCCATCGCCACCTAGAATCGTCAAACAACCACCTACTGACGAAGTATTATTTCAAGTAGGAACGGGAAGTGATGAAAACGATAAACCTTTTTTTATAGAATGTGAAGCAATAGGCGAACCAGCTCCAAAGTAAAATATATTTCTTACTACTACTTAACTATCTTACAAATTACAATTTTAGGTATCGTTGGATCAAAAACGGTAAAAACTTCGACTGGCAAACATATGATGACAGAATCTCGCAACAAATTGGTCGTGGTACTCTTTCTATTTCCAAACCAGCAAATGACGATATTGGACAGTATCAGTGTTTTGCTGAAAATGAATGGGGCGTAGCCACTTCGAATTCTGTTTTCATGCGTAAAGCTGAATTGAATTCTTTCAAAAACACCCCACCTTTGTCATTATCTGGAAACGAAGGAGAACCGTTCAAATTGAGTTGTCAACCTCCTGATGGTTGGCCAAAACCTAAAGTTTACTGGATGATTCAGTACACGACAGATGGATTTAAATCTATAAATAATTCTCGAATGACTTTAGATCCCGAAGGAAATTTATGGTTTTCTAATTTAACTCGTGAAGATGCTAGTGATAATTTTATGTATGCCTGTGCAGCTTCTTCAGCTACCAAACTAGAATATAAATTAGGAAATAGAGTACTTCTGAATGTTCTTGCTTCGGGTATATCACCTTCCGCAAACAAGCACGAACCAGTTTTACAATACGTAACAAGGAAAAATGAAGTGGCACTAAGAGGAAAAAGTGTTGAACTGTTTTGTATTTTTGGTGGAACGTACGTTTTTTCTTTTTCATTTATTTTAATATTTTTTAAATTTTTGTATTTTGTATAGACCTCTACCTCAAACAGTATGGTCGAAAAATGGTAAATATATTCAATTTAATGATCGGGTCTCCCAAGGAAATTATGGAAAATCACTAGTAATAAAATTGGTAGATTTTGACGATCAAGGCGCATACACCTGTGAAGTTAGTAATGGAGTAGGAGAAGCTAAATCATATTCAATTAGATTGGAAGTATTGGGTATGCAGATTTAATATAAGTAAAACTTTATTTCTAATTTGTTCCTATTGTATAGCGGTACCATATTTCACTGTGGAACCAGAGTTTGTAACTGCTGCTGAAGATGAGACTGTCGAGTTCCATTGTGATGCAGCTGGTGTTCCAGAACCACAAATAAAATGGATTCATAATGGCAGGCCAATAGCAGAAGCTCCACCTAATCCAAGACGAAAAGTAGGACCGAATAGTATTATAATTGAACGAGTTACGAAAAAAGACACTGGAAATTATGGTTGTAACGCCACTAATTCGTTAGGTTATGTTTACAAGGATGTATATGTTAATGTATTAGGTAAGCTTTTATTTATTTGGAAATATTTTTTTAAGTTTCTAATTATTATTTTATTATAGCTTTGGCGCCAGAAATTACCGAAGCACCTAAAGATTTAGAAGCAGTAGACGGTAAAGATATTAATATGACATGTAAAGTATATGGTGCACCAAAACCAGAAGTGAAATGGATTCATAATGATAAGGCCTTAACAGGAGGTAGATACAAGGTTCTTGATAGTGGAGATCTACATATTAGCAATGTTCAGTTTGAAGATAGTGGCGATTATATTTGTTATGCAGAAAACAAGTTTGGAAATGCAAACGCTACTGCTGCTTTCACTGTTAGAGGTAGGTTTATTTATTTTTTTGCATTAACAAAAGCAAAAAAACTCGGAAAAGCTTTACTCACCACTTGAAAAAACTCTCGGACCTAATGTTTATGTTAATATTTATAGTTTACCTAGAGGTCAAGTAGAAGACCAGAACCAGTTTACTTACCTGGCTTTGAACTTCGCCTCAAAACTTCTTAATTATTTATAAAATTTCTTTTTTCTTTGACAAATAAAAGCATTTATTATTATTATTATTATTTTTATTAAAATACAGTATTTGTATATTGTAGAGCATACGCAGATTACGGATGGCCCAGAGGATTATGAAGTAGCTGCTAAAACTCAAGCAACTTTCCGTTGCAAAGCAAATCATGATAAAAATTTGGATTTAGATATTATTTGGTTAAGCAATGGAAATCCAATTGATTACGAACAAGAACCGCGTTTTGTGAAAACGTCAGATTATTCTCTTACTATTACAAAAACAAACGAATTGGATTCGGGCTTATATACATGTCGTGCAAAAACACGTTTGGACGAAGCCGAAGCATCTGCTTCGCTGATTGTACAAGGTAATTTATTAAGACTTACCAAAGTTTTAGAAAGTAAAATAATTATGTTATAAATAGATGTGCCAAATCGACCTGAAATGAAAGATATACAGTGCAATAAGAAAGATGCAACAATTAATTGGATGCCGCAGGGTGATAACCGAGCACCAATATTACGTTACACGATCGAATATAATACGAGTTTTACACCTAATAAATGGGAAGTAATGTACGATCAAATACCTCCCGGTGATATGAGTTACAATGTGCGTATTAATTAATTTATATAATTAACATAATAATTTATATTTGATCGTTTTCAATAATGTTTTAGGTGCCTATGAGTCCTTGGGCAAATTATACCTTTAGAGTTACAGCACTAAATAAAATTGGACCTTCTGAGCCTTCACCACATTCCCGTGTTTGCCGTACTACTGCTGAAGTTCCTCATAAAAATCCTGAAAATGTCGAAGGCAAAGGTGATCAACCAGATAATTTAGTTATCAGTTGGACTGTAAGTACTATTTTAGTATTCGTGACAAACCCCACTAAATGTAACAATTACAGCCAATGCCTCAAATTGAACATAATGCTCCAAAGTTCCAATATAAGGTATATTGGAAAGAAGATATACCAGGTGCGGAATACCAAACGCGAGATATTTTTGATTGGCAACAAAGTCGTACTGTGATTCACAATGTGCCATCGTTTACCCAGTATCGAATTAAGGTAGTTGCTTTGAATGAAAAGGGTGAAGCAAATGTTCTACCTAAGGAAGTAATTGGATATTCGGGTGAAAATGGTAAGTTGGACCCAAAATTACTTACATGGGGAAGGTCACCTTGCCAAGCTCCTTGCACTGTGAGACCTAGTTCTTTATTTACTAGAACACGCAAGTTTTATAAGAGACATAAATCTAATGCATCTTAATGTGCTAAAAAATAGAAAATTGCAGGCATGACCTTCACAAACTTCTACTTATAAATGATGTAATTTAAATCTTGTTTTTTTTTTCCAAACAGAACCAGAATTGGCACCAGGAAACTTCACCTTAATTCAAATTCAATCTCCTACTGCAGCATTATTAAGTTGGAATCCAGTACCGTTGGGTTCAATAAGAGGTCATTTCAGAGGATATAAAATTAAAACGTGGACAGAAAATAAAGTTGGTCATCGTGAGATTCAAGTTCAAGGAGATGCTACAAAAGCATTAGTCAATAATTTTGTACCTTATAGCAAAAACTTTGCCCAAGTATATGTTTATAATGATAAATACAATGGACCACCTAGTGAAACGCTTAGCTTTGACATGCCCGAAGGAGGTAAACAATAGTAGAGCTCGATCTAATTAAACGCTTTATTAATAATTAAAACTTTTAGCTCCTGGACAAATATCTTCATTACAAGCATATCAGTTAGGATCTACTGCTTTTTATTTAGTATGGAAAAAACCTGATCAACCTAATGGCATTTTAAGAGGTTACAGGATTTATTATGCTATTGTTAATGGTACAAGTGTAGGAGAAATTATGGAAAGAGCAAATGTTACTGATCCTGACCAATTACGAGCTAAACTTGGTGGTTTAGAACCTAATGTAAAATATCGTTTGTATGTAGCAGCCGTTACAGGGGCTGGTGTTTCTCCAAAGTGAGTAATTATAAACAGTCAATTAGTAATGATTATTAAAATGGGTATTTTTTACAATAGGTATTTTATTGAACGTGAAACAAAAGCTGTAGGACCAAGTAGGCCATCAGTACCAGATTTCTCTGTGCAACGTATTCCTACACATGATAATACTGCAACAATTAGAGTAACATGGTTGCCTAATATTAAAGGAAAACCAGGCTCTTACTTCTTTGTCAAATACAAGAAGAAGGGAGAACCCAGTTATCTTGAAACCAATCCTCAATACGACTTAGAACATCTAGATGTCCGTGGACTTGAATTAGAACAAACTTATGAATTTATATTGGTAGCTAGCGATGGTAAAAATCTGAACACACCAAGTGAACCTCAAGAAGTTGATACATTTGGTACTGGCCCTATAATACAACAGAATGAAAATGTGGCTACTGCTGGATGGTTTATCGGAATGATGCTTGCTATTGCATTTTTACTTCTCGTTCTTATCATTGTATGTATTGTGAAAAGAAATCGTGGAGGTAAATATGCTGTACATGAAAGAGAACAAGCTAATGGTAGAAGGGATTACCCAGATGAAGGAGGTTTCCATGAATATTCTCAACCGTAAGTTATAATTTGTGTGTTATCTTCTATCAAATCAAAAATGTTGCTTGTTGCAGTTTGGACAACAAGTCTCATGGAAGAGCTTCGATGAGTAGTGAGCCTAAAGCAGGCCCTGAAAGTGACACAGACTCGATGGCCGAATATGGAGAAGGTGATACAGGTATGTATTTAGGAAAATTCTGACTTGATAAGAATTATTTATTAGTTGGGATTATTCTTATGTTTATTGCTAGCATGACTGATATCTTTCAAGTTAAGATTTAAAATAATATGTGAAACAGGAAAAATTATTTTTTTTCAAATGCATTAGTATCAAAACATTTTTTTCTCAATTATTTCTTGTTATTAGGGTGTTCCAGAATTAAGTAGCAGTCCATATAAATTTTTTTTTTACGTAACACCCTATATGTTCTGATATATTTTGATTCCTTATTTAATGCTGATTACAAGCATATAGCGTTATAGGATGTTGAAGATGCTGTTTGTGGTACTATTCAATTGTTTTACTTTAAGTTTGATGAAATTATCTTGTTTGTCAATTTTCTCTGAGTACAATTTTAGCATTTCTTCCTTGTAACTACTTATTTCAATAATTAACAATATACACTCTCTTACTATACAGGGTAATCAAGAAATGCTAACTGTAATTATGTTTGATTTTCTATGTGAAACACCCTGTATCACTCTTCACAGTACGAATTAACAAAGAACAGCTTCTTGTAGTATATTAATATTTTTCACTTACATAAACCTTATGATGCTTAAAATATTGTCTTTGAGAGGTTTGAAACTTTGCAACCCCTACAGAAAAAATTAATTAAAAAATCTTATTTAGTTATCAAAGTTAATCATAGTTAATAAATTTGTTTTATACAAGAGTTTAGCACAAGACATCCTTGCTATTCAGAACATAACCTCAAAATTTGTTTTAAATTTTCTTACTTATGTAAGGAAATATCCTTTACCTTTTTGTACAAAATTAGATTGATGCACTATAATCATTAAGTAAAGGTAGAAGTGCATGTACAAATCATCAAAACATGAAAAAACTTTTCTAAATGAATATATAAACAATGTTTGTTGATATACAGTACGAACGCTGGCTGTGGAACGCTTTAAATAAAAAATTCCCTGTGCATCTGAAGCCAAAATCCTCGGATACGTCAACCTTATTTCCCAATGGGGCATCTATTCGAATGATTTTCATTTTTTCTTTACTTCCACCCTTTAAATAAAAACTCAGATGCGGTTACAAATTTACAACTGAGGGTAATAAATTTAATAAAAATGCAAGTAAATTGTGATTTTATTTAACTTTTTACTAAACAGGGTAGTTTGAAAAAGCTGAACATATGTCAACTGTAATTTTTTAAATGAATCACCATGTGTGTCTTTACATTTCTGAATTTCTAGACACATTTTGTGTGACATAACCTATATTCAAATTCAGTTGTTTCCATAATATTAAGATTTAGATTTTGAATTTCTTTCAATTTCACTATAAAAAAATGTCAATTTGACAACAAAACTATAGTTAGTTGTATCTAAGAACAGTAATGGTGATTATGCAACTTTTATTTTAGTCACATTGACAATTACGATAAAAAATTTAGTTTGTTATTCATCACGGTTAATTTACTCATAAATCATTTGTGGTGATTAACAACTAAAGTTTTAACTGTAAACATTAATCATTAGTTTGACTAAAATTTGTCCAATATTGTTATGCATTGCCACTATTTGTTTGCTCTTGGATGACTATTAGGCATTTAAGGACGATGCAAGTCAATATGGTGGAGTGTTGATAAGCACATTTTGACACATGCCAGAGTAAGTTCAGATTGACGCTCAGAGCATCCAAAGAAATGCTTTGTTAATTTACTGAGTGCTTGGAACATCAACTTGGACTTACTCGTAACAAACAACACTACCATATTTCTATAACCTATCTTTAAATGCCTTATTAAATATCCTAACCTAAAAGTCTGAATATTTATTCCATTGGAAAAAACTAAATTTGTTATATTATCTTTCTCATCTTTGCTTTTTGTATGTAAGTTGTGTTCTATAAGTCCCTTTAATATGTATAATACAGAAAATCACATTTTAATACTGTTTGTTCTTGTCGGTATATCGAATGAAAAAGCAAGAAATTTTAAGTAAAGCCCTCGACATTATATCTCATGGAATGCTAGTTTCAAACAGGGAATTTTATGTTTACACATGAAAACATTTATTTCTGAGACATCCTGTTTAGAATTTGATATTAAAAAATACGAAATCAAGTATAGTAGCTTTTGTTTATAAATCTTTATCAGTCTGGGAGCCATTTGGCACAAAACTAGTTTCTATTCTAAATTGTACACATAGAGTGCAAGAAAATTGAAGTTCTTATAATATAGAACATAACCTCAATTTGTGTACACACTACTTGTATGCAATTCAGAATGGAAATTAATTTAGTATCATACAGCCTTGATAAAAAAAAACAATTTTTATAAGCAGAGTATGAACTGCCATCAGGTGAGGAGGCAGTTGACAGCTACTTTTATTTTCTTACAAAATGTATTTTTGATGTGCAAATTATTAAAAGATTTTCCTGTTTCACGATACGAATAGAAAGAAAATAATTATTTTGTTAATAAATTATTATTGTTGGGTCTATTTTTCTTTTTTCTTTTGTTTTTGTTAATGTTTTGTTTGTTTTTGTTTATTTTCTGTAGAGGGTATGAATGAAGATGGTTCATTTATTGGCCAATATGGCCGCAAATCGAGACCAGGTGAAACAACGTCGCAAGGATTTGCAACACTCGTTTAATATGTAAGATTTTATTTTGGTTTTGCTTATCGTTGGACTAACTCTTTTTATCACTAACCTTGAAAATCTCCATAATCGTAATATGCTTTTACAATTTCTTTTTTAATTCTATAGGTCGTTTTACGGAAGATGGTTCATTCATCGGTCAGTATGTACCTAGCAATATGAAGCAGTTAGGCTCGACTCCAACCACTGGTGGGTCTCGTACTAATGCAACGGCAACGTATGTTTAGCCTTATTAACACCTCATACTCAACCAAAAATTTCATAAAAATATTGCTCTAATTCTTCTCCAGTATTTAGCTTAAGCTGTCTGTGTTTCGATAATTTTATCTTATTGATGAATCTCTTTTTTACTTTATTAATGAAAGTACTCTGTCTCTATGGTAAGGACGCTTTGAGTGTTAGTGATCTTAAATTCTTTTTTGTTGTAGTTTCAAACTTGCACCTCACTAAAGTTTAGATCGTTTAATATTTATTAATAAGTGTATATTTTGATCTTTATTATTCTTACCAAGAGAAAGTTGGTATGTTGTTATTAATTAAACAGGTGTATAAATCTTTTTTTTTTCTTTGGGTATTAATTCGTCCATTTTAGGTTTAACTAGTAGTTTTTAATACCTAAAATCAAAATAACTTACGATAATAATATTAATACATAGACTTGTTTGGCTTTCGTGGTACAATTTCAAAAACAATTTTTGAATTGTACCATCGACTGCCAGATCAGCATATAGTTTATATTTCGTTATAAGTTTATAGAACTAGATTTTATCATTTCACGTAATATATCTCAAGAAATTAAGTTTCCTTTATTTTTGATGGAAACTTTTAAGTACATTCATTTGTCTTTAAACACTGCCTGATTTATACTATACATATGTATGTATACAGATTTAACCTCACATTATTTTAAAATGTGCTAATATCATTAAATCATTTATTTTCATTACAAGTGTAGTTTGGGTCTGACAAAATGTAGTTCAAATATGGCTGTGTACACAAGTATAAAGTTAAAATGTACCAAGAAGTACATATCTAAATTTTTGATTGTACTTTTAAGATCAGAAAGACTGAGTTAAAATTTTCACGCAAGTTTTAGGTGTGCAATACAGTTATATGGGCCTAACTGTGAATAATATTCAGACCTTAAATATTACACTTTAATTGATAAAAAAAAAGAATATAAATATATTTTTTACATCAACGAAATAGAGTCTCGATACATTAAATTTAATTACTGTGTTGACACATATTAGCTCTCTCTATTTGCATACTACTAGTATATGTGATTAATCTCGCGAAGTATTCTAAGTTATAATCGTAATGTCAAGATCATCGGATGATCATATTTTGTAAAAATTAGGTAATTTTTGCCTAATTTATAATTTATTTTACTTTCTTTTGTTTATTTTTATTTTGGAGTAACTTTTAGGATATATAAAAATCATTTTCTGATGTGGATAATCATGCAGTTTTTAAATTTAATTTGTATGTATACATATGTATTATGTGTATATTATGCCTAGATTGTTTTCGTGCTAATTTAGTGGTAAATTAAGATTGTTACAATAACTTGAAAATCAAATATGACTTGATCAATTTTTTATCAATAAATAGAAACCGATACAAACAGATAATTTTGTAAACATTCCACACTATATTACCACTGATTAGTAATAAACAAAACGATCTGCATATAACCTATTTAAAGTAAGTAAGTTAGCAATGTACAATGTGTATTTTTTATGAGTGACTGTGTTTAGTGATAATCTCTTTCTCTCAAAAAGAAAAATACCGATTACATTTATCACAATAGTCTTAATATATAAATATCTAATTTGGTTGCACACTTTATCTATTAAGATAGTGCTGTGGCAGTAGAGAAGTTCTAGCTTAAAAAAATGAAAGTTGACGGAGCAACGTATTTACTATAAATTCATTTTAAAGGATCGTGTCTCCACTTTGCACTAATAATAATAATAATAATAATAACTGTATATCTAGGGCGAACATAAATTTCACTGTTTGTCAATATCTGTAGCTGGTCTTTGACCATAATAAATTAGAGGATTATATTTTTTTATCATTTGGAAAGTGGTCAACGTAAATAACAGTGTGTAGAGTGTATCCAGTGTCCCAAAAAGTGGTATTTTGAATGAGGTTTGGCGGTGCTAGTATAATGGTTACGCATTTGTTGCATACTTGTTGCTTGTTACATTTCTTATGGCGGCTTTTTAAATATTTGAGGGCATTCTATCACTTCCTTCCTCCCTTTTTTTGTGTTGTACCCTACCGCAATCATACTTGGAAAATAAAGAAGTTATTTACTAAAATTAATATATTTTATAATATTAATGTAGTACCTATGTGCTTTTGTACGTGTAAAATATATGAAAAGTTTGTCGCTGAGCACGAATTTTTTTAAATATATATTATTAACAGAATGACAATGCACTGTTGGATATTAAGTAAGGTATTTGATACTTGAATATATTTATTATTGTATAGCTGCTTTGCTCTAATAAAACAATTTTTTGTTATAAAATTTATAGTATTTTTTTAATGTGCGTGTATAAATGAATAATTATTTTTAAGTGATGATCATTGCATATTTTTTTAAGCGATTCATTTTTTTAGAGGCAGCTGTAGTTTTGTTATTGTATAGGAAATGTGTATATGTATGCTATACCATTTAATGTAGATTTACTGAGTGGAGATGAATTACATAAAATTGCATGCTCCGGTTTATAACTTCTTTCCCAACAAAAATCTGGTGACTTCCTTTATTGAAGTGAGTTCTTTCTTTTCAAGGTTATAAATAAGGAGCTGTTATTTTTTTCATTATTTAATATTACTTTATAAGTACATGGCTTTATAAATATTTGGATAATATATTTCTTATTTAAATGCATAAGTAGTTACAGCTAATTTTTGTTGTATGTCTCTCATTTATTTTTTTATAATTTTTATTTTTTCAGTTACATTATCATAGTTTTTTGCACTGAATAAAAAAAGTTAAAAATAACTGTAGCGTTTTCTTTCATAATATAATATACGTACACATACTACGTGTCGCCTGGATTCCTGCTTATAGGAACAATAACAAGTGTGAAGAGTTGAAATGGTATATGCTTAGGTAAGACAGAAAATTACGATATGCACACGTGTTTAAAATGCGAGCAATGTTTTATCACTGTCTTACTTTAAACTTACACTATTTAGACTACTTGGCAGGATATTAGGTGACACCTGGTAAATGTAAGAAGTAAGATTTAATGAACAGGCATGGATGTTTCGGAGTCGATGGTAAACTTCATAATGAACCTTATATAGGGTGTTTCAAAACGCATGCAATATTCATTAAGTAATAAAAAAAGTACCTGTAGATTTGTGTCCAGTAATTATACAGGGTGTTTAATAAAGTATTTTTTTTAATCTCTAAATTTACATTCTGGATGACTATCAAGTATAGAAAATTGTAAAATAGTATAAAAAATAACAATCAGTATTGTTTATTGCTTTAATTTTTACAAAGTTAATAACATGCAGAGAAATTTCTGATTTCGAACAGGACTCAAACCGGCAACGCTTTGGTTTGTTGGTATATCAATGCTATAAAAAATTAAGCTACCAGGTTTGTGTTCGTATGAAGGTAAATAAATTTATTTCATATGTATTTTTCATTTATGGTCATTAGACCAATTACATCACTTTTAATATAATACATGGTCAACATTTGTGTAAAATGGATAGTTTTCGTGTTAAATCGAAGTACAGTGCTGTAATTCCCATTAGTGGGAGTTTTGCCTTTTGACACCCATTTTTGCGGTGCTCTCGCGGATAAACTATTAATCGGAGAAAAAAGTCTCAAATACATAAAATGTAGGAAATCTTATCCTCTTTAATTTAATACAGAGTGGACTTTCACGTAAAATGCATAATTTCTGAGTTATTTTGGAAAAACCAAAAAATGTCCAATTTTTTACACGTTGTTTGAGAAAAAAAAACCTATTTCCCAAGAAAATTCTTGTTGGCAAACCTCTGATTCGTGTTTAGCAACCCAAAATACCATACAGTACCAAAAATCAAAACTCCACCAAAACTTTCTTTTATTTGTCCTTTTTGAGCACCTGAGCTACTGGACTACTAAAAGTAATAGCAAGTATTGTAGCAATATTTCAGCTTAATCACCTACCTGATGTGCGCATTGAAGAACTTACATCTGAAATTACAGCAAATATTAAGTATTGAAACAAGCAACAAAAAGTACCGATCTGCAGTTGACAAGTATCATGCTCATACCGGAAAACCTAAAAACTATCAACTGATAACGTGTTTATCTGTAAAAAACTATTAAAACTGCCTTACTTAATGAGAGAATATATAAATATTGCAAAGATAACAATATTATGAGTAACACATCATGCATAATAGGCAAGATTGGACTTGGTAAAAGGTTGGCATTTTGGATTATAGTCTTACTTGGGCCCCTAAATCAGTTTGGCTTTGGAGCCTCTATACCCTCAAGCCCTCTGGTTTAGTTTGATTCTGCATATGGGTGCAAAGAATAGCTTATCATTGATGTAGTGATAACTAGAACATAACTCTGTTTTATCTCACTTTAAACACCCTTTCCAAACTGTTAAAAGACTCGAGAGTTGAATTTAAAATTAAGAAGTACACATGAAGACACCAAACTTACAGATCTTGTTTTTATGGTTTTTAAAGTTCAACAATAAATGTCCTAAGCTACATTTTTGGAAAGGCATAGATACCTGCTATCAGAAGATCAAGAAGCAATGTTAATATATTACATTAAAAATGTTCCTAATGAAGAAATAAATATAAATACCTAGAGATCATAAGTAGTTGAAAAATTTTTCAGAAATTCATGACAGATGACAGAGCTCCAACCTTCCTAGTTTTGTTATCACTATGAGCTACAACAACAAACATAGTTTATTCCCTCTGTATAAAATAGATAGAATAATAATAAACAACAAATTTTAAGTTGGGTTTATTTTGCAGGGCACACATGTGCGATATCTAGTTTTTTATCACCTTACTGAGGGTTTAATCAGAATGACTAACAATTTCTTATAATAGACACAACCACAGTTCTGCAGTTTACTATTAAGAGGTCAGTGCAACTGACTATGTGCATTGCATATTAGCTTAAATTAAACAGGTATTAGACATCTTGTCTTAACATGAGCCTTGCAATCATCTGGTGAAGTTTTTTGTATTTCTCATGAATTTGTCTGTTTTGGTGAGACGCTGAATGAAGTACATACTTACATACCTAATGATCTTTAAATCTGATTTTATCAAAGTTGACACTAGATTCTAGAGATAGTGGGTTACATTGGCATTTTTGGTCTTCTTCCTTTGATGACTTCTTATGGAACCAGTTGAAATGACTTTTTATTGTATTGCAGTTACCTGTGCTAAAATATTACATCTTGCCTTAAATAATGGGTGTGTCCAGGAACAGTAACCATGATTACGTGCTGTCGTCAACAAAGAAGGCGCTTTTAAAAGTGCCGCCATTCGTTTATGAAAATTGACGTCTACTGGTGATCGTCCAGGAAGTTTATAGCACCGGGCGTCTATTGGACGTCCATTTGTCATCCAAATTTTGTCCCGACGTCTATGGATGTAAATTGGACATCCAGTGGACGTCCGTGTTTGGACATCCATTTGTCATCCAAAACCGTTCAAATTATGCCCAAAGGTCGTCCACATTATGTCTAAACGTCGTCCGAATTATGTATGTTCAAGAATCGTCCGAATTATGTCCAAAAATTGTCCGAATTATGCCCAAATTACGTACAAAAAAATGTACAAATTACGTCCAGTAACGGACGTCAGTAAGATGTCCAAAGTTGTGACAAACGGACATCCATCCGCAGAAATTTGGACGTCCAATGGGCATCCATAGGATGTCCGTGTGCTATATGGGCAGTGGTTAGCTAATGTATAATATTATTGTACTACATAGTGTAAATTGCCACTCACTATTAATACACAGGGGCGCACTGGGCTGCATTTGCTGGGAAAAGTAAAGCTTATCCTAGAGCCCAAAAATTTTAACAATATTACCTACTCTAAAACAGTGGAGTAACAACTGATTAAGGGGCCTTTCTTTGAACTTAACCGGATATAGGGGGTGAATTTCATGCTTGCTATGGGGTGATGTAACAGCATCTTCAAATCTCAGTTCAGTCCAGTCTGTTCCTCTAATAATACAGGAAATTTATAAAAGCTCGAAAATAATAATAGTGAAATGTATACATTCAGTAAAGCTGCGATCGATGCCGTGTAATGTGGATTCTTATCAGTCTGAGCAGAATTACAGAATGAGTCACTGTCTAGTTTAGATACAGTTCAGTTTTAACTTATATACATTTTAGTTTGAAATTAAATAAGAAAGTTGAGTGTTATATGGGAATCCATTGAATTGAAAATTTCCCAAGATTACCTATAAATTACAATTAACTCAGGGTCGTAGTTAGAAATATTTTTCGGTGACGTTACATATTACAATATCGTCGTTACTATATGGGGATGTAAAACCGTTACATTTAATGAGTTCTAGTGAATCAGCTCGAAGGTAACAAGTATCGTTTATCTTATTAATTCTATGTATCAATTACAAGCTTTGCGTCTCCTCTCCTTATTGGTATATATTAGTGTTTTGCCGAAAATGAGTTTGGTCTAGCTACTTTAAATACTATCTATCATCGAAATGTTAAATCAAAAAACAAACAACATTATTGTTGGAAATGAAGATAGACCTTTTATATTAAACTACTAACCAGCCCTTACAGTTAATAAAAAGCTGATATTTTAAAATTTAATTTAATTTTGGTAAAAAGGATTGAATGCTGGTCTCAACCCCAAATTCCACATTTCAAAAAGAGATTTTCGATCATCGTCAAGTTTTATATCTAATAAGCCGAAGAGGAAGTAATTCCTATGACAGTACCTGGTATCTTCAAAATCAGGAAACGACATTGATTATGATATGATGACGATGTATGTTTTATTAGTCCACTTCAAGTATGCTTAATGTGGGTTTTGCTTAATCAGTTCCAAATTTAAGCGAAATGCACTTTAACAGTCGCTTTTTTATATTAAAGCTATGGGAACGAAAATAGAAGTATTACGTTGTAATGACCCAACGATAAAATGCTTTAAAAGAAAATAGAAATTTCATGACAAAATGATAGGTACTTATTACCATACCAAACAGATCTGATCTTGATCTATGAAAGCTACTACTATTACATACTGCACTACTTGGTTATATTAAATGTGGAGCCTAATAGTCAATTTGTCAAGTATTTGCAACAGTCTTGATGATGTTGTTATTCTGATAGATAACTTTCGATGACCTTATTATTTAAGACTGCAAATTTTCAGATACACTCTCTTTTGCAAGATAAGCAACAATATTCATTTATAATTGAACGTTACAATCTGCAAACAGTTCAGTTAGGGAAGAAATACAAGATAAATATTTCGATAACACTTTAGACCTAATTAAAGAACACATACGAATCTACTGAGTGCTCTATTTAAAAACAAAAAGAGTAATAAAACCGTTGCGTATAAGTCAAATTTTGTAGCAGTTTGTTTGCATTATATGTATTGAAATGTAGGTAACCTGTTAAGGGTGTTGGATAAAATAAACGTTTAATAAGGTTAACCTGTTAATCTTACCTTATTGCAAATCACCCGGTATACAAGCAAGACGTGTTATGATTGATCAAAATATTTATAAACAGAATTTTGATAATTGTTACTAAATAATCTTATGTAATTGTCGTCTTTTTAATAGTTTTTGTGTTGCGGTGTGAGGACACATTAAAGACATTGAAGGTACCTATTATTAATTTCTTTATTCAAACTTTTATTTTATTGTCTAACAGTCTAGATAATTAAAGTAACTAATCAACTTTATAAGTATCATATTATTTATAATTTGTTGTTTCTATCTTTTATATTATCTACACCTTTTAAGAATTAAACCTAAAAATGATCGGAAAGTCGATTTAAATTAACTTGGAAAAACATACTAAGCAACTATTATGTAACAGATGTTTACTGATACGAGGAGCGTTCAATAATTTATCTACCTGAGGTATAAAACGATTTCATAGTTACATAAATTTATTTTCATCTTTCAATGAAGTTCAACGCACTTCTTCCATTTCTGTTCAAAGAACGTTATCCCGCCAGAAGAATTCTTTCGGTTGGTCTGCCATGACCTTATCGGTTGATTCTGCCGCTTTTAACTTCTTAGGAATGGGCGAAGTCTTATGCTTCCATTGGATTGACTCCATTTTCGACTCAGGATCTCTATGATAGATCCAAGTTTCATCTCCATTCACTAAATTCATGAAAAAGTTGGTTGGTGACTCACGAAGCAGCTCCAAATCTTCCTCACAATATTTTGAAGTGGCATCAGCAAACGCGGCACCCATATTGCGCTCACTCTTGACATTTCTAAATGATTATGCATGATTAAATGCACTGTACCAGTTGGAATCCCCATTTCTTCAGCTATCCGGGATACAGTCACTCGTCTGTCTTGCATTATGAATTCTTTCACTTTTTCGGACATTTCTGGTGTAGCTGCAGAAACAGGTTGTCCACTGTGAGAGTCATCTTCTATTGACTCTCGCCCCCACTTTGCTTCAAAATCTGATTTTATATTCTCTCCATACACGTAGAACATTCACTCAAAAATGTTTTGGGAACTATTTTTCTCTTTTGTTAAAAACTTCATCACCGATCTCTGCATCAAATCGATCAATTCCTTGGAATTGTCACACATCGTGTTACTTAAAGCGCTACTACAACAATTATGGGCGCACTGAGCTCAAATTGCGCAGTTGTCTTAGAAAAGCATGTCTGAACTAAATTATTGAAAGACCCTCGTATCTACATAGTGCTCGTTGTAAACATCAGAAAACTGTTTTTTCTAACAGCTAAAAGACTAAAAGAAATTAAAACTTTAATTACTGGAAGAAGTTGTAACTACCTAAGCAATTTTTAATCGTGAATAAAAAAAAACAAAGTCTGGAAAAGTTTTCAGAGTTGTTTTCGTAGAGTGTAAATTCTCGCGAGATCGGTATTTCTTATCGTAGAGATAAAAAGCGGTTTCTCTTGCTTCGAGATTTCTTGTCTTAGTGAAAAATAAAAAAATCAATCTGAAAACGCTCGAGTTCAGTATTTGTATTGAGACAATTTTATTTCCCGAAGTAAAACTCGTTTGACAGACTAAATTTTTCTCTTTCATTTGATATAAAACTCTTCTAACATAACCCATGATTTGATTTGTTTTCTGGTATTACAATCTGATATAGCCAACTTGATCTTCATTAAATACAAAAAGTCTGATGAACGGTCGAAATAAACTTCAATTCAAAAACTCTAATTTTTTGCATTCCATGAAAAAAATTCAAAGACGATTCTGTTTACTATTTTTCTTTTGTCCAACACGGTGCAAATTCAAAACTATATGATCTAAACCTCAGCTAATATGAAGAATTTAAGATGCTTAGGTTTCACCACTGCAATTATAAATGTTGAAAACTCATGGTAATAGTAGCATTTGGTTACAGTCACTAAGGTAAAATAGAAATATTACTGTAATGTATAACGTCAGTTTGTGATTATAATGCAGTTCATAGTAACAATCGTGCTGAAAATTGAATCTTTATATTTTGAGTTGTTTCCGAAATATCTAAAGGAAAAGAAACTTAAGGTTTGAAATCGAGCACCTTGAAAAATGTCCATTTTCGGGTGCAGGCTTATTTAAACATTCTTCAGTTGTAGAATCTATTTGTAGAATTTAGTTCTCACATTAGGATACACCCTGTATAATACAGTCTGGAAGGAACAAGTTAGATTTACATTTTTGTACTACTATAAACAACTGTGGATTTCTGAAACAGTTTCTTACTTAATTCGTTTAGGGTATCGTTTTTATCATTTACGTTATCTCTGTCAAGTACTCAAAGGTTAGGTGATGTTTTGCAGAAATTGCTAGTGACTTTTGATAAAACGAAATTAGTTTATCAAAACCAAAACAATATCTCTAAGTAACTGTAAGTTATCATGCTGTAATTTTGCCTGCTAAATGCTGATTGATTCGAACATTTAAGTTAAATACAAACCGCAACCGTTTGCAAAAGTATACCGTGTGACACACCAAAGATGGAACATACATTTTTTCTTATGTAAAACTATTTTAAACTTGCAATCGATAAATAACATTGATGAGTATGACATTTATTGTTAGTTACTTTAGAAGATATTCAAGAAACATCTTTGGTAGGGTATGTGGGGCAAAGATCCCCACTTTGACATTTTCATGCTGAAGCTAGTAAGATTTAAGAAGTAGGAATGTTGATTTTAATCCGTGTCCTTGTTTTCTTTTAATCTGAATTTTTGGAAGCGGGATAATATCACTGAGTAATTTACAGATTGCAAAGGCTCCGGATTGAGAAGCAGATATTGATTCTGCGGAAATCTTCAAAATAGAAGGTAAATCCATGTCTCTGTTTATCGGAGGGGAAGTTGATTCAGCTGCAGTAGAAGTAGAAGGTTCAGTTTCTTGTTAAGTCAAATCGGCCGATCCTGGTTGAACATTTAAAGCTTGCGAAGGCGCCGTGTCATCACTCAAGGCGATTGCAATGTGTTCTTCTTCTCTCATGTCTTGTTCCTTATCTTCTCATTGATCAGTAACTTCAGAAGAAATGAAATCCTCATCCGAGAAAGCATTTTCATTCAACGGATAGATCCCCGTAGCTCAAAAGGCTTCTTTTGCTTTTTCCAGAGTTGCTGTTTTAAACAACTCAGCAACATGATATACAGTAACGGTTTGTCCCGGATGACAAGAAATCCAGTTGTCAACAGCGGTGTCATAATTTGTCTTCAAGGGCTTTTTGGTTACTGTGGGGGGGGGGGTAAACTAACCATGCGAATATTATTACTTTTTGCATAAGAAACAGCTTCATAGCTTAAGTGGGGAGCATGATTGCTGAGAATTAGTAATATCTTTAGTAATGCCTCCATAAGTATTGCATGTTTATTTAAATGGTCTGGTCACTTTAAAAAGGAGGGGGTATTTATGTACCTATGCTCAGTCACCGTCATATGGCATCCAACTGGTTCATCCTTTCTTAATAGCAAATCTTGCCTCTTACGGCGATAAATAAAAAAAGGCGGGACGTAGTGGCCAGTGGCGCTCACACAACAGGCCACTGAGACCGTGAGGCCCTGCTCAGTGGACACAAATTTGACCACTTCCTTCTTGCCAATAGGGGCAATATGTCTAGAAAGTTTATTCAGCACAGTCTGCACTCCTGATTCGTCCATGCTGTAGGTTCTGTTACTAGGAAAATTGTAATTCGATAAGGCCTCTTTCAAATTCTGAAGTAGTGAGACAGCTGTATCCTATTGAAGTTGAAGCCCATTACACTCCCTTGTAAACTTTCTGCCAGCTAGTTTTGACTGCTTATTAAAGGGGTTGGGAACATTAGTTTCCTCAGTATATTTGAATAGTAGGAAACGCAGAGATTTCAGAGTGAGACCATAAAACTTCAAGTTCAAAGCCTTGCAGTGATCTACGAACTCCAAATCTTGAACGTCTGTTAATACCTTTCGAAATCGGCCAAGTTAATTCGCGCAAAATCCTTTTTTAGTATCATTTCTTAGTGTCAACTAATCGAAACCGAGCTCCTTTGCTACCCTCTAGTAATTAGTTCCTTTACTTGCTCCAGGACTTATTGCGTTAACGGGCGCGCAGAATCATTTTTTCTTTTATATGTTTTGTAACAGAGGTAGCAAGCTAGAACCGACGTAATTTAACAAATTAAAAGTTTTTTAAAAAATAATTTAACCTAAATTGGCACTTTTTGAATCTCTTTAATGGGGCAAGAGTCCGCATTCGGACCTTTTGCCCCACTGAGACTGTGGATCTTTACGTCATTGTAACAAAGCACAAAAAAACGTGTTGTAGACAAAAGTAACCTACGCTTGTATTTAAACAAGAGTTTATTTCTGCACCACATTAGCACCGTTTTGGTAAAACTTTGTCGAAAAACTCTAGAAACATTAGACTGAAACATAAAAAAATCAAGTCATCTAATTTTTTTGGTGATAAATCAAGTGACACAACATAACCTCACTTGCCAGTAAACCTTAACAGAAGTAACCACTGTTGCCAACACCAGCTCTAAAAACAGTTTCCCTCCTCATTTTATATGGGTGCGAACCTTTACCCCCCCCTCTCCTCCTACCCTATATTGTATTATGTATAAATATATACAGAAATAAACGTAACTATAAAAAATGAACTAATAAAGATTTTATTCCAGGAAGAATACTTTACCATGGCGATGCGTTTTACTATATTTTTATTGTTAGCAAGCTTATGTCATTTCCACGCAACGGAAGGTAAGAATCGATATATTTATCGTAATTACATAATTAGGTCTGTTCGTTTGCTTGCTAAATTTGCTTCAAGCAGAGGCAGTCGAGCATTGTCACATGATTAAAGAGAGCAGGTTCAAACACTTTATTCCATTTTAAGTAAACGGACGACTTTTTTAAAAACGGCAAAATAATCGGCTGTTTCTAACCTAAAAACGAGCTCCTACTATGTTAATGTTTTTTAGATTTTTAAAGTACCTAAGTTATTATATTGTAAAATATAAAAAGACAATGTTAAAAGGTCTAACTGTAGAAGAAATTGTGCTAGATAATGAAATACACTAAGAATTAGATACTTCTTCTTTTATTTCCGCATGTTACTTAGCAGATCCATCTAAAATGTAATAATTATCTTGAACATCTCGTAAACTTGCATATATTATCACCATTTTAGCAACCTTTTACAGTTACCAACAGTTACTGTCACAGAATAGCGATTACTATACGTGTTTATGTTTGCCACGATATATTTATGGTCATGTTTTTCTGCGACAGTGCTCTGCTGCTCAACTTGCTCCACCTTGGGAGATCGAGCAACTTTTCTTTGCTCGACGTGATCTAGAGTTAATTGCTCGACGCAAACGAACAATTTTTGAGCAGTTACTCTGACCCAAACGAAAGCCTAATATGTTGCTCAAATTGCTATAATGTGATTAGAGCAAGCAAACGAACAGACCTATTGATGGAAACAAATACCAGTATAATAGTTAATTTTAGTTTCTTTATATAAAATATATTGATAGAACCAATATTAGTAACAGCTACTTTTAGTTCCATCACCACCTGAATTCATTAAACAACATCATACTGGGACCATATTATTTCAAGAGAACTTAGAGAATCCTACACCCGTTTTGCTAGAGTGTGAAGCTCAAGGTGAACCAGTTCCAAGGTAATATCATTTTTATTAATTTTATATATCAACTATATATCAAAACTGTGTATAGTTATCGCTGGATTAAAGATGGTAAACCTTTCGATTGGCAAGTACTTGATAACCGAATTTCGCAACAACCTGGACGAGGCAGTTTACATATTACTTCTCTTAGCAAAAGTGATGTTGGTATATATCAGTGCTTTGCCGAAAATAAGCTTGGTGTAGCAACTTCAAATACTATCGCTCTTCAAGAAATTGAATCTGATACCATAAAAAAGCAAGCATCACCATCGTCTGGAAATGAAGGTAAGCCTTTACATTAAACTGCTAATCAGTTACTATCAACCTTAAAATATATTAGCAAATCCAATTTGATTTATTCTTCTTCTTATTCCCATTCTTTAAGAATTATTCAAGTAGCAAGTAAGGAATAATTCTCCATTGTGTAGAAAAGCAGAGAACAGCTAAACAAATCTCTGGTCATTAGATAGAATAAAAACAGAGTCATATCCTCCCTGTGTTCAATATCAGAACAACATTTGTAAATCCTCTAAAGGTACAAACAAGAATGACTTCACCATCAAATCTAACCAACCCAAAAAGCTCCGTTGGTTCAAAACATCCTTGGCTTTCAAAACTAAACTGGCTTAAAAAGATTTCTAAACGCAAAGGTTAATCTTACCTGAGCAGATCTTCAGATGGAATCATTCAGTGATTGTATTTGAACACTTGGTCTGTACAGGCCTCTGTACTAAGAAGTGGTCTTCCTAGTTTATCGAACTCCTGACCGACTAGAAAGGCTCCATCAGTTCGAGAAACCTGACAGGCCCAATCGGTCTGGAAAGCTAAACCGACCCAAAGAACCAGACAGACCAGAAAAGCCCTCCCGATCCGAAAATCCTAAAAAAGTTTAAAAGGTCCAGAAAGACTCAATAAGTCAGACATGTATAAAAAGCCCAACAGACCCGTAAAGAATCCTGACCGAACTAAGAATTCAAAAAGCTACACCGATTCAAAAAGTCAAGTAATCCCAACATTTGGTTTTCCTTGTATTTATTCGTGATTTACTGTGATTTATTAATTTGCTATAGTTTAACAATTCATAAATCTTTAAAAAAGATCAATGCAAAAATGGCGTAAAAGGCAACCAAATTTTCAGTTACAATGACCTAAGAAAGCGTAGTTGGACAGGGGCTTACCATGGTAAGCACTTCATAGTTGCAATCACTGAAAGAATTTTATCATTATATCTCAGACTGTTTCTGATTCATCTTTGTAAACTACTCAGTATATCAAAGATTGTTTACTAACCTGTTTTTATCAATCAGTGGCGCCCCATTTTACGGTGGAACCAGAATCTGTTAATGCTGCTGAAGACGACACTGTTGAATTTCACTGTGAGGCAGCTGGCGTTCCAGAACCACACATAGAATGGATTCATAATGGAAAACCGTTAGAAGAAGCTCCACCTAACCCAAGACGAAAAATAAATCCCAACAGCATCGTGATAGAAAAGGTTAATAAAGATGATATTGGAAACTATGGATGTAAAGCGAGTAATAATTTAGGTCACGTTTACAAGGATGTATACGTTAACGTATTAGGTAGGAATTGTATTAATATTATAATATTTAGTTAAGGTCTACCCAGAATATCAAGGAAACATAATTAGTATTTATCATTTATCAATATATTAATAAATAGAAATATTATATAACATCCACTTTTAATAAACTATTAAAATTGTTTATAGCCTTACCACCAGAAATCACTGAAGCACCTAGAGATGTAGAAGCAGCAAATGCTAAGGATATCAATATATCATGCAAAGTGTTTGGGGTACCAAAGCCAAAAGTTAAGTGGACACATGATGGTAAGGAGTTAACTGGAGACAGATATAAAATTCTTGAAAATGAAGATCTTCATATTTCTAACATTCAGCTACAAGATGGCGGAGAGTATACTTGTCACGCGGACAATAAGTATGGAACCGCAAGTGCTTCCATTACTCTTACCGTTAAAGGTAAACTTATTACATACTCTGACTGTAGTGAAGTACAATAATGTAATCTTATGTTACAGATTAACTGGATTACCTACCAATGACCTGGCAACGCCAACATTATAATTGGAATGCATATTTCTAATGTTATGTTTTTTAAATTAACAGCAATTCTTTGGTATTTCTTAAATGAGTGCAAATAACAGCAAAACCTTATACACCAATTTCTGCATGCTTTTGTTTTTTCTTAATGTAATGTTCTTACGCTTATATTAAAATACAATTTCAAATAAAGTCAGTGTTTTGTGATAAAACTTTTAAATGCCCCGGACTAATCTCAGTTTGTAATCTTAGTTGTAAGTAAGAAACAGCAAACTAAAAAAATAAACTACTAATATGGCCTATAGAAAGATGAAGAAATGGATCAGCCTTAGTAAAGAAACAATACTAGAGGATTGTTTAGGCATACCATATAATGAAAATACAAAAAGTATAACAGCTAAAACCTATTGCTACAGATTCTAAAAAAAAGAAATACAAAACAAAACTTTAGGTAATAAGAAAGGTCCCATTAAACATAAAAAATGACAACTTTCATATATAGATGAAATCATTATAAGAAAAAGCATTTCTCAAGAATGCGTCTTAATCCCATTCAGGTAATATAAATGATAGGTACTAAAGCTGAAGCTTTTTTCTATATCCAAATAGTTCTACACCCAGTAATAATGTTGCCAGTGTCTGCAATGTCCATACAATTATGATTAAGGCCTCATTTTATTCTTGTTGCTTTAAAATACATTTGATATTACGCTCAGTATGATTTGATCGGTATCACGATATCTCCAGTTCTGAACAAATGGATAAAGCGGGCTTCAAAACGAAGAAAAGCGAGATTTGCCTTTGAGAACTGTCTATCATCTCATTTATGGCTTTATCGCGTCAAAAAACTTTTATGTGTAGGTTTGAGCGGACGACGGGCTAGTCTCAGTGTCAGTCCGTTTCTTAATAAATATGCAATGCATAAGTTAAGTAGATCAAATACGCAGGGTTTAATAGAAGTATGGAAAAAACCATTGGGATTGTTTGATAAGTACTCCTCAAATACTTCACTAACTGTACACTGTACGATTTCTCCAGAAATATTTGCTTAAAAGACAGTGTCTACTCGACCAGGATCATTGTGTAAGGTGCGTAGATGCCTCTGAAGAGCTTGTAGAGAATAAAGAGTAAGGTTGATTTTGGTTTAGATCACGATAGAATCCCTGCCAATGAGAAAAGTGGATAAAGTGTTCAAACCGAGAAACCTGTTTGTTAGACTGAGACTCTTTCTACGTATAACTAAAAAGACATTAGATCATCTCATCTCTAAATGAGTGGGAGTATTAGACACAAGAAAAGCAGACATATCTAAAATTTTGGTAAAAGTTCTTACGGGTTGACAATGATGAGATATTTTGAGATCTATCTGACTGTCAAGTAAATTCCACAAAAAGGTAGAGAAAAAACTGCTGCGTCCTTCAAGCCGTATTAAAATATCTAATAACAAAGAATTTTGCAGAAACTCAAATCTTGCTAAATAATCATTTATAATGCCACTGTATTGTTTTAATCTTGATCATTTGTTTGAGCTTATTAATGAAAAACTTTGTTTTAGATGGTTTTAGCATCTTTATATTTTTTCAACTAGTTATGTCTTTAACTCCTCCACCTTGTTCAGTACAGAAGGAGCTTGCATCACCTGTACCACATAATGATCATAAACGAAAGCTTCACCGTTTGTTGCTTTTACCATAAACAAACGATTCAGGATCAAAAGTATACTTACCATATTCTTTCAACCGTAACATTTTTAATTATTGTAACAAATGAATTTTTGAAATACATCAGTTCTTATGTTTCTGCACTAATTAGTTTTTAAAATAACCAAAACTAAGAAACAAATTGTATATTTATTGCTCACACTGTTAGTAAATAAACATATTGAGATGGCGAACACATTTCTGATGATAAGAATAATATTATCGAGCACCTTGAAATTAATGCCGGAAACGATTGATTGTAAGACCAATGTGCAGTGGTTATAAATCACAATTGATGCATTAATCCCAGAAAGATGCCTCTGCAAGTGGATGAGAGATATCTTTATCTAGCGTGTTTACCAAGTAAGAATTTATATTTGAAATTTGATCGACTTATTCAAGATATATGTCCTAATTCATTGCAGTTGTTGGTTATATCAGTCTAATGTATGGAAGATACGTAGAAAGTATGGCATTCAGTCAAACGCAAGAAAAAACGTTCGAGTTTCGTGTTCATATAGTTCTATTGGTACTTATCACTGGTTCGAATTTAAGTCTGTTAGTGTCGTCCATTGCAACTGTTAGAGATGTGTTTAGTGAATTATTTGGGGAACTGCTTGGATACGATGATGACTGACGAATGAAGTTAATAGTTCTGTAGTATTTTTTTAAAATTAGGTATGACGTAAAATAGATTTTGTATATTAGTATGTATTTATTTACGTAATTTGTTTTTTGAAGACATATGACAGGTTTATATCGTTATAGGTATATAATTTATTTACACTTTAATAAACGTATTATAAACTGTTGCATTATTTGTAAATAATTTTATTTATTTATACCGTGTAAATGTGGTAATAAAGTATGATCTGATATTGTAGAATATTTAGTAAATAAAGCATTTTAGAAAAATTATACATAGTATGTATACTATACTACTTTTAAAGGATAAATATGTACAGTGTGATTCACAAGCAGAACCTTTTTTCTAACATGTTATAAAAGAATGTAGTCAATAATATTGTGTTTCAGGGTTTACGATTATTTGGCAAAGTCTATAAAGAAATTTTTGAAAATAGTCCAAAAAACGTCATATTTGCATTATTTTTATATTTGTCATTCAAAGATTTAAATTTGCTAATTTGCAAAAACAATTTAAATGTATCATAAGGAAAAACAGTGGTGATTCATTTGGATCATTCCCTGTATGCTCCCAGACGTCTAGTGGATGCTAATTTGTTGTCTAAAATTACACCGGACGTTTTGGTCCAGACTTCTTCCAAGTATTTCTGGACGTAAACTGTACATCCAATGAACGACCATCATCATGTACAAATTACATTCAAATTACGTTCAGTACCGGACGTCCAATGAATGTTCATTGGATGTTCCTATGCTATATACACTGTTCACCATATTGCATAGTATAAGAAATAAGAAATTGTATAAACCAGTGCAATCAAGAACCATACCTAGCAAACAGTGCAACTTACTCATTACGGAATACTTAGTACAAATGAGCATCTTAACTTACAAATTGTAAAAAAAGCTTTGTCAGTTTAGAAATTCTAGCCGACACTTATTCACAGAATGGAAAGATCATGAGCAATAATAACGACTAAATCAAATCACATCAGAACACAAAACGACTTAAAAGCCTATTCTGGACAGGTCTTCAGAAGTAATTTTTTCATTCACATAAACGGTACATCATTAGCTTACTTGTTTTTATTCTTGAGGCACCAAAGAATTTGTCATAACCCGTATTTTCCATTTACTTATCTGTTTGGTGAAAGCACTTTATTTACCAAAAATAATAATACATCAACCCTTTTTATAAAATTATGACAAATTGAAACATATATAGACGTAGGGTCTATATAAATACCAACTGTTAAAGCCATAGAAATACAGTTACTTAATTTTATATAGACCAAATACAGTCAATTTCCAAAATTCAACTAAACTTTAAACATTCAATATATGAAAATCTCAACAGTATTATCAAAACCCTCTTTAATCTGGACATAGCAGGAAGACAGTACCAATTAACAAATGTTGACAGACAAGTTGGTAGTCAACTGCTTATTTTATCTCCAGAATCTGCACTTATTATGTTACAATTAGATGTTGCCACAGCTCTAAGTCTACAAAAAGTTTTACTTTGCAATCTTTATGAACAGTTCATCATTTACTCTACTTTGTATGTATTAACAATCTCTATTCAAGTTTGTTCACCTTTTTTATCAGAATGTTAAAAAAAAGTAAAAACTCCCAAGAAAGACATTTCAGAAATAAACAGAATTGGACTGGCCCAGAGAACTAAGAATCTAGAAACTCTGTGGCCAAACCAGTCTGGCGACCAAGTAAAATCAAAATTTAAAATCCCAACCTCTTGTCAGGCCAAGAAAATATTATGTAGAAATCAGAATTTTCACAGACTTCCAGGCTAAATTGGGCCAGTCCAACCCTGAAATTAAACATGGCAACAACTTTTTTGAAATCTTTACAATGATTATAAATCAAAAAACATTAAATATCTAAAAAACTATTTTTTTACCCATAACTGATTAAACGTATTTTATTGTACCTACATCTTCAAGAAATTATTTTACTTTTTGTAGTGATGCACATTGCTATAAACAAATAATCCATAAAGATGATTTTATGCACGATCACTATAACACATGAAATTAATAATAACACACAGTAGTTAATCTGAATGTCTTGTCAACATTAACAAGTCCCTACATTTATAAATTTAGATTAAAGAGGTTACACAGTATTTTATAAAAATTGGCTTTATATATTTATAATTTTATGTAATCCATAAAATACTAAAATTAAGAAACTAATACCTAGAATAATTAACAGTCTACTGATAAGTGCTTCATTAAATTCTTTGGTTGACTTGGCAACAGCACATCGTTTCAGTCTTGTTTCCCTAGTACGCTGAATTAGATTATGAACAGCATTGTTTTTATTAAAAGCTCTGTTCTCTGTGGAATCTTAATTTATAAATATTAATTAAAAAAATATTCATAGCCTTGTTTTTTTTTAAATCTTACCTGCTTTTGGTGTTGTTTCTTGATTATTGCTGCAAGACTTCTGCTGATTCTTCTTTTTCTTTTTTGATTTTTTTCTTGACTTACTAGTAGTTTCTGCTTTCTTAGCTTTAGATTTTGACTTTTTAGATCGACCACTTCCAGAATTACCTACTTTCTTTTTAGTGTTTTGTTTAATCAGTATCAGATTTTCACAAAACCTCACATGTTTTACATTTTTAATAGTAGATTCTGCAGCATCTTGGGTTAAATTGCTACTTTTCTCTGAAGTATCACTTACATTATTTAAAATATTTTCTTCAATTTCAATCTTTCCTTCGGTATGATCTGCTGGTTTTTTACTTTCGCTCTCAATTAATTGGGCACCATCATCCAATACCTTTGAAGTTGAAGGCAAATCTTGCGCTGAAAGATTTTCTATTTGCTGTCTTGAGGCCTGAGAATTTGTCTTCTTTGTGATTATTTTCTTAAATTTAATTGGTGGAAGCGGTGGAAATTCTTTAAGATAATCTACATGAATATTGTCATCTATTGGCTCATTAGAAATTCTTTTCCATGGCAATGTATGGTGAGCACCCTGTCTTGGATTATTATAATTATTTGATATTATGGATTTGCTTTGCTGTACAAGACTGACCTTATTAGTAGACACTGAAATATCATAGTTTGTACTACTTTGGGTTATTTCTGTTGCTGATACTGCAACCATTTGACCTTTTAATTCAGGTATGGATAAAGGTGATGGTTGTAATACTTTTAGTTCACCATCATCATCACCTGAACTACTTTCAGAATCAGAATCTGAAGGAGAGCCATGTATCTTCTGAGCTGGTTTTGTATATATATAGTCTTGTGGATACTGTTGCAAAACAATAAAAAGTAAACATAAATAAATAAAATATAAATACAGACTTACATTACTAGCAGGTACTAAAGTATCACAGTTTGTACTACTTTGATTTATTTTTACTGCTCGTACAGTAACTATCCGATCTTCTAATTCATCTACTGGTAAGGGTGGTGGTCGTAACATTTCAAGAAAATCATCTAAATCAGTATCACTTGAGTTGATTTCTGAATCAAAATCTGAATCTGAAGAATCATAACCATGTATCTTCCGAGCTAGTTTATTTTCTTCCATCATTTCAATATAGTCTTGTAAATACTGTTGCTAAAAGGATAAAAAATAAATATAAATAAATAAAATAGATATACAAACTTACATCACTGAGTTTCTGCTTATCCATCTTGTCATTTCCTATTAGTCTATGTTTCTGTTTGTCCATTTTACTGTTTCTTGTTAGTTTAGGTTTCTGCTTGTCCATTTCACCATTTCTATTTAGCCGAGATTATGTTAAATACAAAACGCACCTTTAACGAATATACAGTTAACGGCCATTAAATAATGATTCATAATACTTCTGTCAAGAATTATCAAAAAATCTTAAATTTACTCACCGCATCTAAGTATTTTCTTAATTCCTGAAGGCAATAATACACCAAACTATACCAAACCAAAAAGAAGGAAATTATAACGTTCGTTTTTTACAAAACTTCTTATACTAAAGATACTCTACTATTCAAACGTAGAAGAAAAATAATACTGAAACGGGTACAGAATTGCCAACAGCTCTGGTAGACATAAAAAGTCCCAAACCACATAACATTGTTGTCAGTCCTAATGAGGATATGCATATATTTCTATTAAAAATATATCATTCCAAAATAAAAAAACAACAACCACATACAATCTAAAATATATTTAAAGCAATAAAATCGTCTTATGTCATAATTAGATAAGAGTTTACTAGAGGGCGCACTAGTCGCAGATTCAAATAAATGAAAAGCAAATTGATAACGGTTTTTCTAAACTGTCAAAGAGAGTCCCAGTAATACACAGTATTTAAGTTAAATACAGATAAAAATATTTCAAGTTTTAGTGCCAAACTTAGTGTTCTGCATTTTGCATAGTTTGTGCGACAAAATTTACCAATAGTCGAGAAGAAGTAATGGATGTATTTCGCTATCTGTGTTTGCTAACAATACCATGTAAGAATCGACGTTTTTCTACTATATTTTACCACACTTGTAATTTCTAATTGGTTTCTGTTGTTAAATTTTTTGCAGTGTTGAGCTATTGCTCGATTCAATACGTAGAGTATGTGAAGAAACTTGCACGAGACACTGAAGGTGGTAATATTCCTAAATACCACTTATTCGTTTTGGCTCTAGCTTGTGGTTACAACTTTACGGTTTTACTGTTGTCATTATCTTCTCTTCAGCAAGAATTCTTTTCAGGCTAAAATAACTGTCTGAAGATTTAACACATCATCCTACATTAGGAAAAAACATAAAAATTGAAAAATCTGTATATTCTTATTAATTCAGTTTAAATTGCTTTAAAAATAAATGGCTTAACAATATAAAAAGATTGATGTTAAAATTTCAGTAACTAAATAAAAACAATATCAAAGATTTTGTTTTTTATTGACAAGAGAAAGATTGCAATTTCAATAAATTAGAAGTCTCAAAGTTAATGAGGATTGATCGATAATACCAACCAATACCAATACTATATCTTTCTACCATTTCTAATAAAATGTAATTTAATGAATCCGAGTGTTTAGCAAACACCAACAGATTATTATTTTAACTTCAAATTAACAATTGTATTGGTGAACAATACTAATTTTTTACATTTTTTGCTTTCAACCTAAGCTAACAGAAATTGAAGTTAATGAATATTAACTTGTTTCAATAAACTACTCTTTTTCCAGTATTAATTTATTATTTTTATGATAATTATTTCTTGAATATATTTAATATAAAATATGTAATGTTCACAGATTAAATAAGAGTCAGATATTTCACTCCCTATTCCATCACACATATTCCACTGTAGGAGGAGGTGGAAAAGGAGGAGTCCTACTGGTAAGTACAAACAGTATTCAGATGGATAACAAAAAGCAGAAGACAGGAATAAAAATTTAATTTGTATTTAAGAAAGAAAAGCAGTCAATATATTCTATAAGTTTTAATTAATTATTTTAGTTGTTTAAATATGAAATGTATACTTATAACGGGGTCAATCAGATTCTGGATGTATATATTAACATAGGTCTTTCTGGAGGCTATTTGAGAAAGAATTTTCCGACCTTCTGTGTAATGCATTCCAGTGACACCAAGTTAGGATAATGACATACTCATTGGTTCACATCACACTGTATTTTAAAATTTACATAATATGATCAAATCATTTATGTTAAAATTTTTCTAGTATTCTAGAAACATCTCAAGTAAAACCGATACAATTCTTGT
This sequence comes from Ignelater luminosus, assembly GCA_011009095.1. Lineage (NCBI taxonomy): Eukaryota > Metazoa > Arthropoda > Insecta > Coleoptera > Elateridae > Ignelater > Ignelater luminosus. The sequence goes on from VTPC01001629.1 coordinate 92,744, forward strand.
TTGCTTAATCAAGACAATTTTACAAAAACTAGTTATAGTATAACGAAGAATTAATTCAAGTTAACCAAAACTACACATGTATAATAGTCCGATATGTAGTTATCGATTAAATGTTTTTCATGTTATTTTATCTATGTTAAATTACATGTTATCCATCAAATTGAATTACACTATTCTACACTATTTGTTTGCAAGTTTTTACAAAGCTTTTTTCGCTACTTTTTCTTATTTTTAAAAAGTGCAGACATAACCTAACTTTAATGATTGCTGTCAAATTTAATCTTAAATAGATTAGTCGCTAATATCAACAATTGCATAATTGTTATGTCGTAAATAAAACCAAAAGCGTTAAAAAGCTTTTTTTTTTAAAAAAAGAATTTCTTTGATTTCGATTAAAATAATAAAATATCTCTAGCTAACGTTAGCTAACATGGCAACTACGCTTTGGTTAAAATTGCTACGCCACCTATCGAGTATGTATAAAAACAATTGGGAAATTTTGTGTATAAACGTATATGCAACCCATCGTACAATTGCATTTACTTACTAACATTGTATTTACTATTTTATTGTTTTTATCAATAATTAGCAGAAATATTATTGATAGTATTAATAAGTGATTTATTATAAATTAATATTCAACTAATATAAATACATAGATATGAAAAAATGTACATGAATTACACAAAATTACAATAAGCATTGATAATAAACTACAAATTACATTTGTAAACTTCTTAAATTTATTTTGAACTTATTAAACAGTATACACAGAGATCTATATCAGTCAAGTTATTCGTCGTATAACACATATCATAATTACAATGGAGAAGAAGACACGAATTCTTGAACGTGAAACAACATTTATTTTCCAGAGATAAAAAGTAGAGGCTAGGTTTTGAACACAAAATATGTATCAAAGAAAATTTTACACCCAAGAAGTATTAAAACATTTTGATATGTTATCATAATTATCTCTTTTAAGCAATATTTCAAATTTAAAAGCATCGTATGTTTTTGATTTACTTGCATTCAAATACTGCCTTATCTATCATTAACAGACATTAAAAGCAATGGAAACTGCCCATAAGAAGGTGATATTTAACTAATGCAGTATAGAAAACTACAAATATCTCTAGAAATATAGTTTTTGATACTCCAAGGTGTTTAGTATCTAGATGTTTATATTTACAGATTGATTATGCTTGTATGGTGAATTTTACTTAAATGCTGGATCTAAAACAAAACAATGCTTTAGAAAAAAGATGATAAAAAAACTAATAATTACAATATAAAAAGTAAAATAAATAATGACCGAGAGATTATTTTACATTTTTTAGTATGAAATATTAGTAGAGTTGATGTAAAAAATATTTTTGAAATCAAATATTTATTGTAACATTTTATTAAAAATGAATGGCAAGTCAAGAATTCTTTAAGATTTTACATCCGATTGTGGCAGGTAATATAATTATCTTTAAATTATAATCTTTTCATATCTAAAAATAGAATCTACTATTAATATGCAAAGTAGTACTATTACACTAGGTGCTTTTAAATACTTACCATCAGTTTCTGGTATTCCTAAATTCTAATTCTGTAAAGGTTGCAACCAAACTCATCAACAGTTGTTAATATTCCTGATCATATCCATTATATTACATTGAATAAGTTTGGTAAAATAACTTTTAATCATTTATATGTCTAAAACCAGAATATACAGACAATCCGATAAAAGTCATTTTATTTATTCTACTTACGTATTTGTCATAACTCATAAGTAACAAGTTCACTGTTTTGTATATTTTCATATTAGTTGTACTTTATCGATGGGGAACAAATTAGTAACTTATCGGTTGTTGTAAATGACTGCTCACTGTCAAAACTCAAAAGTCAGCTCTGTCATCCATGTGCAATAAATACCATTTCAAGAACTAAAATTAAAGTTTACAATACTATCAGGATATTTTATTACATTGTATATGTTTTAAATCTCATGCAATATAAGAAGAGCAACTACCTTAGGGACCCAGCAAAACAGCTTTGAAAGTCTCATAAAGTCATAACACATATTGCCAAATTACTAGATTTAGTAACTAGAATGCACTAACGGTGGCAACCCTGAAACGGCGGCAACAAGGAAAGAGGAAAAAGAAACAACCTATAAGATCAGATAGATTTTATTTAGTACATTGTGTGTAAAAAACAAAAAACAAATCTAAACATTATTATAGTTGTAAATACATAACGTCATAACGAAAATGTCTGACATTCTTTTTAAAAAGAGATTACAAGTAACTCGAAAAGTTGAAAGAGAGAAATAAACTATAAAATAAACAACAGATGAGTAACGGAGAAGCACTTTGATTATTTAAAAAAACATCAAAATAGTACTATAAACAGCGAGCTACCAAATATTTTGTTTTAAAGTCTCAGAACAATGAAATCATTATTTATGTTATGATAATACAGGTGCTACAAATCTCCGCACGCTAAAAGCCGTAGTAGTCACAATAGTAGTGTATATATTTATCAGAACTGCATCTCATAAAAGATGTAATGATTTATCACAAA
>VTPC01001629.1:108253-122334 GCA_011009095.1 Ignelater luminosus
TTTTTCATCTAGTTGTCTTAGTGCTGTGGGCGGTGACGTACAGTTTTATTTAGTATTCGATTTTTCGATACAAGTCAGTATAAAAATGCTAAAAGAAAGTGCAAGTGTTCAATCAAGATCCTTTCTTAAAAAATATGTCTTCCACGGTTTTCTAAGTCGTTTTAGACAAGAAAGTGTATTTAAAACTAGAAGTGGCAATAGGGAAGCTCACCTGCGGACTATATTCAAAATTCAACAAAGGACTGATGTACGTACAGATTTTAATATATGTAGATAAGTACTTTTAATTTTATTTTGCAACATCAAAAATTTTAACGTCCGTGTTTGGTCCAGATTTTTGATACCATACGCTCTCGGATAGTAAATTCAGACCTGGTCACCCTAATAAAATTATTTTTGCTGTTAACACAGGAATAAAAAATTTATATAAAATTGCAAATCGCTTATACGTATTCCTGTACATCAGAACTCAAATAAAAACGGTTTTAAAAAAATAAAAGCACAACATAACTTAGGTACTTATGTTGATGTAAAAACGCAAACTTGCTGTAATTATTACTGATATTTCATGACATCACAGCAACCGTTAGCAACCCTCGGATGATTTAAAAACTGACTGTCTTCTGCGTATTTTGTTGTCGTTTTTAATAGTTGTATAATTTTTGCCATAGAATATTTCCAAATTCTTATCGTAGATATTTATGTATGACACTACGTTATTTCTGTTACTGTTAACATTTTATTATTCATACCAAATTTTGCACACAATTTCATAATAATTTTATTAAAAATCTTTTTTAACCTCAATCGAAAAACGATGTTCACTTGAAACAGTAACATTAGTTTTTTAAAGATTGCAGAAGTGTTAAGACATATTGGTGCAGAATACAATTATTATTTTATTCGTATTTCTTACCTCCTACGTCTAAGTTGCAAATCCAAAAATGAAAACAAAGAAACTTAACTAATATCATATGTTTTCACTTTTCACTAACATCACGATTAAATATTTACATAATAATTTAATTAGCAATCAATTTTTTTCTCGACTGCAGTATTTAATGTAAACAACCAAAACAAAAGAAAAACGAAAAATCGATAAAATCAAACCAAGACATCAATGCAAACTACCACTCTTCTTGAGTAATAAGGGGTATATTCTAAGGGATACTTTCAGAAAGTGGTGGGGACAAGGTAAAGGACCTGTTGCAAACCAGAGTCTGCGTAAAGTTTTGCATTGCTATAGCATCAACCCCCTAAGGTAAGGAAATGAAATATGAGCTTGCTATCCTTCTTTGCTTTAGAAAAACAGAAGTTTTGTTACTTTTTAGTTTTTTTTTTTAGTGTTTTGTTATTCTAAAGCACACTTACGATAAAATTCGATCGTAGACATTTTATCTTGAAACAATAAAAACAATAAATTAATACAAAAAGTATGTATCTTATTAGCTATCTAATTTAATTACACTCAGTCACATTGCTGTTTTCCTCATTTTTCCCGAGGATAGAGAGGGAGAGAAAGGAGTTTCATCTCTATAAAAAAGAAGAATAAAAAATTAAAGAAGACATTTTGCGTATATGCGAAAATAATCAACCAACAGACGGGGCTAAATTTTGTTAAAATGTATTAAAATGACCGATAAAGAGGTGATCAACAGCTACAGCCAACGTTACCAAAGCTGGCTATAAATCTCCAAATTTGAAGATTTACAATATTTATTACTGTTTCTGACGACATGCTTCACTGTTGTGGCAACCTGCTTTTTAAATTTCCAATAGAGGTCAAAACGATCATGTTTTCTTCCCAACCTGTAGGACGCGTACCTTAAGGGGTACTCGAAAAAATATAAGTAATGGCCACACTGTCGGCCGTAGCCTCGTCACCGTTCAAATAATAAGTACCAGGGTTACCAAATTCCGGAGTGCGCAAGTTGAAACAGGGTTGAGTAAATTTACAGGAGAATCAGTTGGCAGTACACAAACTCTTGGCTACTACAATATCAACATAACATTGTTTGATACGAGCCTTGTGATCCAAGTAACTTTGAGGTTATATGAACTGCATTGTCATTTGTCAATTTGACGTATATTAGATTTTTTAAAAATCCGTCTTTCGAATTTGATACTATAATGAAAATTAAGTTATATTTTAAGGTAGAGATTTGAAAAACATTAGCTGCATCTGCTTCAATCCGCCTGACAAGACCACGAAAGCCCGAACAGTTAGCGTCCGTATTTTTGGAAGCGTCGCGTCCCATATAGTGAACGACCATTAGTGGACGTCTACTGGACATCCATTTTTATCCAAAAATTGTCCAAATTATGCCCAAAAGTTGTCCAGATTATGTTCAAACATCTTCCGAATTGTGTATGTCCAAGAATTGTCCGAATTATGTCCAAATTACGTAAAAAATTGTATAAATTACGTCCAGTAACGGACGTCCGTAGGATGTCCAAAGTTATGACAAACAGACGTCCACTGGACATCCATCCGCCAAAATTTGGACGTCCAATGGACATCCATAGGATGTCCGTGTGCTATATGGGGTGGTAGCGAATAAATTCTTTGGAGTCTCGAAAGAGACCTCCTACATATAAATAGACCTTAGAACGCTCAAACAGTTAAGACAGCACTGAGATTATCACACTTTTTTTTATTACACGTGATAAATCCGTGGTTATAACGAACTTTTTACTCAAAAGATATGATTTTATGGGTTCAAAGTTTGAAATAGCCTTTTAAGTGTTCTGGTAACAATGAAGTACTTGCGAAACTAGGTAATGTTGGATGTAATGTTATTTTTTGTCTAAAAATTTAAATTTTACAGAAAAAAAACATTAATCATGCATGAAGATCGTTAAAGAAATCAATTGCCACTGCGTTACAAAATCAGCATATTGCTTAAAATGTAAAAAAATAACGTTACGTCCTACATTTCGGATTATTCCCTGTTGGGATATTCCACTCTCTCGTCGGGACACGGGACAAAAGAGTAAAAGTCGGGACAGCACCCAACATATCAGGACGCCTGGTAATCCTAACAAGTACATTAGCTGCATCTTTTAATACTGTGTATTAGGGGTACAATTTGTGAAAATGGACTGTCTAAAAAAAAAGTTTGGGAACTGCTGTCCTATAGGATACATTATATTGAAAGGTTTATTATTGATTTTTGATTTTCTGGTTACTACTCCGCTTACTGTAGTTAAAAGTAGTTAAAAGACTTGAGCAGACGCATTGCACATTCTCTTTTGGAAAATCTTGAATTTTTTGAGTTGAACAGCTGGTATTGATAATCGTTAAAACTTTTGATAATTACAAACGGTTCTTCATATTTTGGAAAAAGTCTTTAGTTCTGATTGCAAGAACTGCCTTTTGCGGCAAAAGCTTGCTAATCTTGTACTAAGCTCACATCTAACCTTCTCTTTCACCTTGACCTTTCTCCACAATTTGTACCGCTTTTGTTTTCGTATCTTCTGGTTCTTCTTGCTTCTTTCCTATATCGATCTCAACTTGAAGAACTGCACCAGACTTCTCTTTGAGTCCAAAAGTAATTCATGCGAGGGTTTGTTGGTTGAAACATTAACTAGTGAAATTAGAAAGAACATATATACAGTGAAACCGTTCTCAACGGACACCTCTACATAGCAGACACTTCTGTATTAAGGACACTTTTCTAAGTTCAGAAACGTTGTAATCTATGAGGTTTTACTTCTTCATAGCTCACAGTTCTGATTACGAACACCTCTCTTTGGCACAGACGCTGTCCGTTATAAAGAGGTTTCATTGTAATTATTACAGTAAATTAGGATTTCTGCATATAGAAAATCAAGATTTGCGTGGGGATCAAACCCACAACCTTATAATTCTCTGAACCAAAGCTCTAACCAATTGCTGAACTAGCAAATCCTTACCAAGCTTAATAAATTGTTGTACTTCACTATATTTGGGTCAATATCATCATTAATTAGGCCTTCTGAATTATTATTATCAGTGAATCAGTAAACCTGCAAAGGTTCCAAAATAAACTCAAAACTTCGAATCATTATCAGTGGAGCAGTGAACCTAAAACGGTCCAAAAATAAGCTCGAGTAGACTAGTGAAAAAAATATTGATGATGGACATCTGCAAAATGATATACTACGATATGTTTGTCTCGAGTCTTTGAAAAAAATATTTTGCAGCCTGTAGAAAGCAGCTTTTGAGTACATATATAGGAAACAGAATAATGTCAATGTTTTGCACAACTGGTTCGGAAAGATTCACCATTGTAGTATAGAGCTACTAAAAAATATTTTGTAAAGTTTTAGTTTACTTAAAAGGAGCAAGTTCCTCCCTAAGGTTGGAAACTAAATTGGATTATGCCTTATTGCTGAAATGCGTTTTGGGCTTCTCGAGCCGATGGGGTTTGCAAAGCCGGCAGACGTTTTTAGGTCTGATTGAGTTTTTAAGGCTTATCAAGCTTTTCTTAGTCCAGGTGGGTTCTCTGAACCGAAAAAATCTTTATTATCAACAGTTGTTGCGATGTTCAGAATACTGTCACCAGTTCTTTCACCTCCATATCCAAATAGAAAAAAAACTTCATGGAATATCGATTTTGCAATACTAGAGCTATTGCATTTGTTTTAGAGTTGGCTGACGCTGTCTAATTCATAAATTAGCCTGTGTGATGATGATAACAGTTGTTATGCCTACAGAAACTGATAATAAAATCACTTAGATAGCCTTATTTCAATATCTTAGGTTGGTTTAGAGATACTGAGAAAAACCAAGATATAATAAATTAAATTCTGACAGCTCATATGACCAAACGAATCTAATATTGCATCAAGAAATCCGTCTATCAAATACTGTACTTATTTTCAAAACGTCATGTATAAAAAGTTACCTTTTGCAATTTTGAAAGAATGTCTTACCCTGTATACAGACGCCATGAGTATACCTAGTTACGCCAATTTTATAACTTGAGATATGAACATGGAACCTCTGGTGACATACCTCTTATTTGCTGAAAAGATTTCGGTATGGAGTCTCAAAGTTTGATACACCCTTGCAATAAAATCTACAGCCAAACAAAAAAGATGCTCTGGATGCATTACCCATCAAAGGTTCTTAAGATCTTAACTCATTTTTTTACAAATCTCTAAAATATCTGTAAAATGTTCATGCTCTAAAGTCACAAATTAGAATTTTTATTTTTCTGATTTACTAATCAAGCTTTAAACTTGACAAAGATCTATTCGCCATCGCATATAAATAGGCAGACGAACAGTGTCCTATAAAAATCTTAAAGTTCGCAAAACGATTTATAATATAGATATTATATTAAATCCATAAGGACTCAAATCGCTCGCTTTAAAATAGAATATATTAAAACCATAAGAACTAAAATCACTTGCTTTCAAATAGAATGTATTAAAACCATAAGGACTAAAATCACTGGCTTTAAAATAGAACATATTAAAACAATAAGGACTAAAATCGCTTACTTTAAAATAGAATGTATTAAAGCCATAAGGACTAAAATCGGTGGCTTTAAAAATAGAATGTATTACAACCATAAGGACTAAAATCGCTTGCTTTAAAATAGAAAGTATTAAAGCCATAAGGACTAAAATAGGTGGCTTTAAAAATAGAATGTATTACAACCATAAGGACTAAAATCGCTTGCTTTAAAATAGAAAGTATTAAAACCATAAGGATTAAAATCGTTTGCTTTAAAATAGAATGTATTAAAACCATAAGGACTAAATGTAGATTCAATGCAATTTAAAAGTCGAATTAAACGATTGGAATAAAACTTGGCGTTCAACGTAAACTGATACGGACCTGCAACATGCAAAAATTACAAAATTAACAATTTAAAATGCAAAAATCAACACCACCAATGGTTATGAAGCCAAAGCTATAGCTAATAACGTGTTATCAAGCGTTTGTTTTTGTACGGTCAAACGGTTCCTTTGTATTCAAGTCGCATGTTAGTCCTAAGAATCTGCAGGTGGTAAAAGTGTGATATATCATTTTAACGGGCAAAGAACAAGAATGTTTTTAAAAATGTTTAAACATAATTACACACTGAATTTTTCTTTTGTATAGTCTTATGAAAAAAAAGTTAGATTTTAAAGTCATAATTTTTTTAACTTTCTCTGGGTCTAATTTGTTTAATCACTTGTACAAGTGGATGGAAATGACTAAAATTGATAGAGTAGCTATGAAAGATTATAAAATTATCATTACCTTCAAATTAAAAGTTTCCAATAGTGTGATGTTCACATTTAAATGGGGAAATACGTCCAATTAAGTAAAATTATGAAAAATGACAATATCTTAAAAACCGTAACACTTTGTATAATAGTATATTAGGTTTCGAATATAAGGCGGTGAACCAAACACCCTGTATATTCAATTCGAATGAACTAATAATAGGCATCTAAATAAGCTCTAAAGGTCTTTGTGGGACTAGAATACTTGTGTAGTCCTGAGCTCAAGGGGATTTAAAATTTTATGGCCTTTGGGTTCATGAGGGTTTTTTCAAGGATTTCCTTGCATACCATGAGATTACTGAAAGCTAACAGATTTTTGTACGACCCTAGGTCTTTGTAGACCGGATGGTCTTTAAAGGCTCTCAAATTCTTATAAGTTCCCACTCTTAGTAGGGTTCTGAATCCTTACACACATCCAGGTGTTTGCAAAGTCAGTTTTGGAGAATTTTAATGATCGTTGAGATTCTTTCTTCTTTTGAAGGTTGAAGTTAATCAATTTTGATTAATGGTTGATTGATAGTCATCAGGAATGTAGCAGCTTCTTGATTGCATTTGGAACTTTAGATATGTGATACTAATATCTTCTTGTTTAACTTTGTATTACTTAAAAGTGTGGGTTGTTTAGATAAGAAAAAAATTAAAATATTAACTTTGATCACTTCATGGTCTTGGTCATAAACTCTCTTTTAGTTTTGTTTATGCCTAGTCAATAATTTGCTGCTGAGTTTGGTTTTGACATCAGTCTGTTGACATTTCAAGTTCAAACATTGCTCGTCTTATGTATTTGAATTCTATTCTCTGATTTTAACTTCCTTGGACTACTCCCAATGCATATTTTTCTAATCTAGTGGATCTCTAACTGCTCTGGAGGCCTGTTCCAACATAAATCTCAAACTATCCCTGATTGTTATGAGTTTTCAACTACAACAAACCTGATTGAACAATGTCCTTTGGACCGTGAAAAAGCCCTATGGCTTTACGAAGCACATTTTGGAAATAATTGTTAAATATTACCCCTTCATGATTAAGGAAGGTTATCGAGATATTTAGAAACACAAGAACAACTTACCCTCCATATGAAAGCTTATGTGCGAATACTTAATAATTCTTAAGGTTGATGCATCCTTATTTTTGAATTTTTCTTAAAATAGGTATGTGTAACGATGCCTTTGTGAAAAATTCAGTAAGTTTCTCAGCCTATTTACATTTTAGCAAACTGCTATAACTCTTTGCCAATATTTCTTTAAGGAATACACTTTTATTGTTTGCAAATCTTCTGCGTGGGTATTATTCAGAATAAATAAATTTAACATTTAATAAGTCTTATATTTATTTTAAAGGTACATTCACACTTTATTATATTATAACATTTATTATAACATGTACATTTTAATATTCAAATTAATATCTTTGTTTGCTAGAGCTTCTTAAGGGAATAATTCACGCACTTGGGATTAGACTAGAATTGAAATTGCAGAGAAACTAAATAAGCAGGTAACAGAGATTTAAGAACGTAGGTAATACTCATCCTTCCAATTATGTAGCGTAAATATTAATTTTTTAAATAAAATAGATTGAAAAATACGCTTAATAATATTTTCTCAAAATAAAGATATTTTAAAATTATTTAATATAAAAATATAATTATACTTTCTTGTAAATATCATTTCTTGCAAAGTGTTGCCAAAAAATTGAAGACTTTAAGACCCCAATACAATACAATAGGGGTATGTCTATTATTGATAGTATTAGCGAATAACAACATGTTTTCTGGTGTTCTTCATTCATTGTTAGCCCTCTCGATTAAGTTGACCCAATTCTGAAAAGGTGTGACTGCACCGCTCTACATTTTTGCTTATGATAAATGTGCCTGTAACTGTGACTTACATAATAGTAGTTGCCATAAAGTAAAAATCATGTCAAGAAATCTGTTTGAATATTACATTGTTTCCAAGATATGAGAGAATGGAAATAATATTCTAGATTGTCTTTAAACTACTTAACTACCTATAAGAGATAAAGTCTGTTTTACTTTAACAATTGTTAAGACAACTTGGAATTATATTATTCAAAACTAAAATAACAATTGAAATTTATGTGTCACCAAAAATATTTTATGTTGTCTAAAATTTATAAATTATCAGAGGTAACAGAGTTAATTAAAGACAGTAGGGAAATTTATATTTTGACCTTTTAGGTTCTCCAACCATAAAATAGAGCAGCCTTTGATACATCATAACGATGTAATTCTTTTGATAGTTTTTTTGCTTCTTGACTATATTTTTTCTCTTGTTCTGTTCTATATGGTAAACTTGCAGCTATATCAAAATAATATTTAGCTCTATAGCATTGCTTCATGTGAAAACTAACTTTACCTTAAAAAATGATTTCTCATGTGAAATAAAGTACCTCCAGAAATTAATTATTTGTTTTACCTAACATGAACGTGTTACTTATAGAAAACCGTGGCTGTAATTTCTCAACCATTAAGAAATAATTGTAAGCTTCTTCATAAGTTGCACATGGGGGTGACATAAGTAAAAGATTAGCTAGTTTTCTTTGGAACCTAAAATTAAAAACCACTATAAAATCAATAATGTTGAAAATTTATTGTAAGTTACCATGTTAAGCTTGCCAGTTGATAACACAAATGTCCTAACATGTACAATGTTGTTACATCACTAGGTTTCAACTCTGCAGCATGCTATTAAATATTTTATAAATAAATTTTAAGAATAAAAAAAAATAGTTCACCTACCAATAAATGTTTTTTGACATCAGGTATAACTCTAATTCGAGTATATATACCAAGATAGCCTGCCGTACTATCTATTAAGATTGCATTCCATTTATGTACTTCAGCATTATCATCCTTTACAGATAAAGCAAATCTTATTAATCGGTAAGCTTCTTGAATCATTTCTTCACAAATAGACTTTGAAAATAAGTCATTTTGAGACATTACATATAAGGCTCTAGATATTCTCCATAATATTTCGGGATTTGAATAAAACTAAAAACATAAATAAGATTAGCAATACATTGCTGTATAATTTTATTATAATTACCTTAGCATCATCAGCCTATGCAAGCATGTAACAGACAACACACACATAGAGATAAGTTAATGTTACCATTTATTATCACTTACCCTTAATTGATTGAGTAAATGATAAACTTCCATATACTTTTGTTGATCATAAAGGTCATCAGCTTGCTGGATTAAATCTGTTTCTGGAGGATGAATATAATGACTCTGATTTGGAATTTCTTCTTCACGCTTTACAAATATATCTCTTAGAATTGTTAGAAAGGTTGTTATATTGAGGGCATAAATCTGTTTTCCCTTGATTTGCTATTATACACATATATTTCATTATATCAATTAATACAGACCAGTAGACCTTGACTATATAAATCTATATACCTACCACATTTTTGATCCTGTAGTATTGAATGAAACTTCTGAAGTTGTAAAGGTTTATGTTAAGTTTTTGCGTTTGAATTATTAGTTCTGCAAACCTGTAAAAACTATTTTAAGATTAATTTTCATAAATCAACATATGTATACACACAGATTAGTTGATATAGTATTGCTATTTTAGAAAATTTTGGTAATTCTCTGATTTTCGTCTGAAAAAGTTCTTTAGACTTTCATTTCTTGAGGTAAAAATCGTGTCATCAAACTCCTCCTTTTAGAATTGAATCCTTCACAAGGAGGTCTTTTTAGAGGCTATGAAAAAATGTTCATTAAAATAGGGTCTATCATTCAAAAGCAAAAGCAAAAATATTGGTGGCCTCTGCAATTCGAAAGTCAAGTAATCGCCATCCAAATACATTTCCCGCTCATGGAATTTTATTTTATTTATTTATCCCATAGGAGCATTAGACAACAAAAACAAGATTATTGGAAAAAATCTATGATTTCTAAGAAGCATATAATTTTTCGTTAAATTTAAATTTTGAATAGATGGCGCCAATTTAGGTACAGCTGCGGCAAATGCGCAGTAAGATAGTCCTTGAAAGCTATCAGAGGAGGTTGAAAGTGTAAAGTAAAATCGTGTAGTATTCGCATTTTTATAATCAAATAAAAATGTTTCGTACTGTGGCACTTCGTGTTCATTCAGCAGTAAGAACTGGATTAAATCTAAATAAACCAACCGTTTTAGCTGCATTTCCAGCAAGATGCATGTCTCACGAGAGCACTGAAACCGATGCAGAGTTCGATAACAGGTAAATTACGTAAGTTTTATTATAAACACTATATAAGGGTTATATTGATGAGGGTGCAGCAAATTTAAAATATTTATGTTATTACGTAATTAAGTATAACTGTCAACGTTGGTGTTATCTTGACGGGTTTTTATGTTTGGAGGACAGTTCTCATTTTTTAAATGTGCCATTTGTTATAAGGTTCAAAAATCCAAAACTTATTTGTTTTTCTGTATATGGTAATAATCTCAATTCGTCAGTGATAATAATGTTACAGCCTTACATGGCTTAATTCATGAAAACAAACAATTCATACTAATATAACCTATAATAATAAGTCGTAATCGTTTGTTTATAATTGTAGATATGAATCGTTCTTCAACAGAAAAGATATTGATGGTTGGGAACTCCGCAAAGGAATGAATGATCTTTGTGGTATGGATTTAATTCCAGAACCAAGAATTATAGTTGCAGCAATGAAAGCATGCCGTAGAGTCAATGATTATGCTTTAGCTATAAGGTTCTTAGAAGCCATTAAGAATAAATGTGGTGGAAAAGTAAATGAAATCTATCCATACATTGTCAAGGAAATCCAGCCAACTTTAACAGAATTAGGTATCGATACTCCTGAACAATTAGGAATCGATAAACCAGAATTAGCATTGCAATCTGTATATGATATGTCTTAAATAACTGTAAGTGTAGAGAATTTATTAGATGGTGAAACATTTGTAAAGGTTACTGTAAAATAAATATAAAAGTTTACAATTTATAGTTTTCTTTGATAGTTAGTGTTGTTAAACATTACTCAAATGGCTTAAAAATTTAATTTTCGTTTTATGATTTATAATATAAGATATTAAAAGCTGTTGGAAGATTCTATTAAGTATACAGAGTGTCTTCTTTAATATTTTAATACTTCAAAAAGAAATTATGAATTCATGAGTGAAAATTATGATGATTAATTTATATGCTGTTACAGCAGTCATACTTGCTAAAAAGATACTTAATGACTCGCACTACGGACCATTTGGTAAAAATCAATTGATTATATGCAGTCGAAGCATTATGTTTTGTTTTGAACAATTTCGTTTGTGTTCCACTTCATATTGTTAAAACACTCCTGTATGTGTTTTAAAGGGATAGTAAGGAAAGATTGGTGATGTTTATCCCAGCTATATTGGAACTGACCTTTTATCCACCATCAAATAATTATATAACATTTTGGTTTTACAACTGCTGATAGTAATATTTACTCTCAACAGGCCGAAACCTTTTCCAATACAGACACCCTTTGTTGCAGATGTTTTATTCCAAATGTTGAAAAATTGGTGTAAATCGTTTAAAGAGCTTTTGGCAAGTGAGAATAATAAAACAAATTAATCCAGATTGAAAAGAATTAAACTATAATGCTATTTTGAAATCCTTCTCCAACTACTTTTCTTAATCCATTATTGTTAACGGTTGGTTTAACATAGCCCCCATTTGTTAGATATGTGTAATTTCTGTTTTTTTTTGTAAATTTAATAAAAGCCAAATTATTATTACAATCTTGTTATCCTTAGATGAAATATATTTTTCAACTTGGAAAATGGAAGATAAGTCAGTGTATTTCATTTCCCTGTTTGGAGGTGCTATGCTATAGAAATGCAAAAACTTCTCTTCGCACAGGAACATGAAATTTAAAATAAGTGAATGTGAGGATGGCATAAGAAGTACCTAAATCTGTAGACATTAGTTTTCTAGTATTTACCTATACCACTAAAGTGTAACCATTTATTAATTACATTAACTGCATATAGCAATTAGTGCTTTGTGATACAACTTCTTGAAAACATGCTATTTTTACTAACAAGAAACTGATGATTTTGGTATGCTGAGATGTTTAATTAGAAACCTACCTGTTACGCCTTGTATATATCAACAAATCCTTAAGCGGTTTCAGGTGCAACTCATATGGGTCAAAGTTAGACAGGTTTCTTTTACCTTATCATGGTCAATTGTGTGGAAAATCAACTTATCCTTTACTGCAATTGTAATCACAAGAGAAGATCCTCTATGTCACTGATTTAGTTCCGATACTTCATTCGGTGTGTTTACACACTTATCTTTGTGTACATGCATCAATATACTGAGTAAGGTATATCAGAACTTGCAATACAAATTAGTGACATGGGGATTTTTTCTTGTGATTACAACTGTAATTCACTAATTCTTATAGTTTAATCACTTATGCTACTAAAATGGTGAAAATGTGATATTGATGAAAAGCTCAGAAAATGATCTGTTGTTATATGTTGCCATTTGGAAAATCAATCTATTTTTTAAAAATCTGTTTTTGTAAGTTTGTATGACTTTCATATTCACAACTCTGCTTTTACGTCTAAGCAGTGAATAGAATGATTTATGGTGTTCACTCTCCATTCAAAAAATATCAGATTTTAAATCATGCGAGGACACCATTTGCAATTATTTTCAGATAAAGAATACGATAGAACTTGATCATCACGTCACTACTGTGAACAACTAACCTAACTTGTACATTCTGTGGTAAAGACTAATTTAATGCCAATGTAGTGAAATTTTTAAGGTGTTAAAACCACGTTGGAAACTTTCAAGTGAAAAATACCACAAGAATTCAATCTATGTATAATTATGTGTAAAACTAAACTGCTTTGTTTATTCTCCAGGCAATCATGTTTGAGGCATTTTATTGGTCAATATATGTAGTTTACCTGACCTATAGTACAATGAATGTCAAAATATACAAGTGATCTTATAAAATAATTTAACTAGTGAACAGGAAAATCCAACTCTATAAAATCTCTGTAAGAGCTGCAGCCTTTATGGACAAGCTGCCACAGGTAGTTAAAAACAGATAAATATTGCAAATAAGTGCTGTGTTACCACCCTTTTGGTGCTGGTATGGTGAATTCAGGTGCAAAACCTAGCAAACTGAAGTAGGTACTGTTGCTAAATACCTAACGTAAAAGATGATATGTTTCCCGCTTTCTTTCAACCACACTGTGTATGCTGTTCCAATGTTTTAAAACTAACTAAGAGGGCTTTTTAGTTGCTTATATTGGTATGAGATAAATCACTCTTTTTGTATGTTTACACTATTGACTTTGTTTTGAAACAATTATAGAACTGTCATGTCAAACACAATTTTTTTATGTATTTATTAAACATTTAGATTGTTTGTACAAGTAAAATGTTTAATTGACGAATAAACATTTCTTAAGAATTTTCCATTAATAGATTTTATTACGATGCCAATGATGTTAACCTCAAAATACAAGTGTCAAATAATATGTACAACTTACAAACATAAAAACTAACAAATGAGAAGTAGCATTTACACAACTTAACATGGATATCTAGATTTGGATTCAGATTTTAAAGCATTTGAACAGAGTATACCTGATGATTAAACAAGTTATGTAGGAATTCCTGGAATTTATTTCTAAAGAAATTGTTTTGGCAACACCAACGTCATGTAGTGGTTTTGATTTGATATTTCACATCTGAACTGCATAACCATATGGCATATTGTTATAACCTGATATTTTTATATAATAGAAATCAAACAACTGATTCAAAAA